>JABUQX010101734.1:22500-31926 GCA_015478945.1 Trachelipus rathkii
TTTAGAGAGGCAGTATGTGGAGAGGCTAGAAGGGTATGTGGAGTAAAAAGGGTGGGTGCAAGCAGAAGGAAAGGGAGTGAATGGTGGAGTGAGGAGGTGAAGGAGGTGGTGAAAAGGAAAAAGGAGGCGTATGTGAAATGGTTGGGAAGTAGGGGAGAAGATAGCTGGGAGGAATATAGAAGGGTTAGAGTGTGGAAGCAAAGAGGGCGGTGGAGAGGGCGAAGAGAAGAGCAAAAGAGGATTGGTGTAGAAAAGTGACGGAAAATTTTGAATCAGGGAATAAGATGTTCTGGAAAGAGGTTAATAAAAAAAAGGAAGAAGAAGGAGGGGTTGGGGGAGAGGATTAAGGAGGGAGATGGGGTTTGGATAGGAGGAGGAGAGGTTAGGGTGAGGAAAAGAGGGGGGGAGTATTTTGGGGGACGGTTGAGTGATGGGGGTGGGGTAGGGGAGGAAGATATGCAAGAGGTGAGGAGGGGAAAAGAAGTGGGGAGGGAGGGGGAGGATGAAATACAAATGGAGGAAATTATTAGGGCCGTGAATAAAGGAAAAAAAGGGAAGTCCGCTGGTCTGGATGGTGTGAGAATGGAAATGTTGCAGAAGGGAGGGTATAGGGGTGGAGGAATGGCTGCATAGGTTATATAATATATGTTGGAGGAGTAGTGAGGTACCACAGGATTGGATGGATGGTTGTTTGGTTCCCCTGTATAAAGGGAAAAGGGATAGGATGGAATGTGAAATTATAGAGGTATTTGTCTTCTAAGTGTGGTAGGAAAGTGTACGGAAGGAATACTGATTGAGAAGTAAGAGAGTTTAACGGAGAGAATGGGAAGGAGCAAAGGGAGGATTTAGGGAGGGGAAGAGGGTGTGTGGACCAGGTGTTCACACTAAAGATAACTTGTGGAAAAGTATTGAGAGGAAGGGGAAAGTGTATGGATGTTTTTAGATTTAGAGAAAGCATATGATAGAGTGAATAGGGAAGGTGAAATGTGGGGGGTGGTGGGGGGAAATGGGGGGGGGGGTAATTTAGGGAAAGGTATCAGGGCTTTTTATAGGAATAGTAGAATGTGTGTGAGAGTGTTAGGAGGGGAGAGTGAGATGTTTGGGACGATGTGTGGATTGAGGCAGGGGTGTGTAATGTGCTTAAGTGGCTATTCAATTTGTTTATGGAAAGTGTATGCAGAGGAATGGTGAGGGAGGGAGGGGAGGGGGTGGAATTGATGAAAGGGAATGATAGAAGGGAAGTGAACATGATACTGTTTGCGGATGATACTGCCCTAGTGGCGAAAAAACGCGGAAGGGCTGAGGTATTTGGTGAGGGAGTTTGAAAGAATGTGTGGACAAAAGGGGCTTAAAATAAATCCAGGTAAGAGTAAAGTGTTAGTGTTTGTGGAGGTGGAAATATAGTTGGATAAGGTTTAAAGATATAGTATGTGGATTAGTATTGGAAGAAGTAAAGATTTTTAGATATGTAGGGATGGAGTTGGGTAAGGGAGGGGAGGGATGAAGGAGGAGATAGAACATAGAATAGGTGAAGGAATGAGGGCTTTGAGTGGTCTGAGAGAAATATGGAAAGGGGGGATCTATCACAGAAAGTAAAGATAAGTATGTTTGAAAAAATCTGTGTACCAGCGGTGATGTATGGGTGTGAAACATTGGGGAGGTTGAATGCCAGGTCTAGGAAAAAGTTGGAAGTATTTGAGATGTGGAAGGGGTGAGAGCGGTTTGTGGGGTTAGCAGAAGGGAGAGGATTAGGAATAGTGTGGTGAGGGAGAGGTGTGATTGGAGGAATGGTCTGGTGGGAAGAGCGGAGAAAGGAATGTTAAGATGGTATGGGCATTTAGTGAGAATGGAGGAGCAGAGAGTGGTAAGAAGAGTTTGGGAGGCGGAGGGGATAGGAAGGAGAGGAAGGAGGAGACCAAGAAGGAGGTGGATGGATGGAATAAAGGAGATGTTGGAGGAGGGAGGGATGGGGGAGGAAGAGGGTATGATGTTGGCGAGGGATAGAGGGGGGTGGAGGAGGTGGGTGAGGGCGAGATGAGGGGGGGTGTGAATGAGGGAGGCTGTACGTACCACTACCCCGCTCAAGCGAGGACAAAGTGTTTGTACAATAATAATAATAATAATTAATAATATATATATATATATATATATATATATATATATATATATATATATATATATATTATACTATATATATATATATATATATATATATATATATATATATATATATATATATATATATATATATATATATATATATATATATTTATATATATATATATATATACTATATATATATATATATATATATATATATATATATATATATATATATATATATATATATATATATATATATATATATATATATATATAATAATATATATATAATACTATATATATATATATATATATAAAGTGGAAGGACCAAATATTAAATTTCTTAAAAAAATGGGAGTAATTTATATAAATTACTAAAATCATCTTAATAAATTTTTAACTTTAATCGCGGGGCATGAGAGTGAGTAAAATTCAAGATAATATCTTTAGTTTTTGTCAATATTTCGATGTATGTAGAGAAGGTCAAGTCCAGTAAGTCTTTCATCTACAATAGTATTTCTCAGGTAGGTTTTCAGAAGCCGTAATGTTGAAAGCTTCTTTCTGCAAACAGTAGACAGGTAAATTGCTTGTCTATTGCAACAAGATGTAAATATTTGAAATTGTGACTACGAGCAGAAACTAGTCCGTCTATTGCCTATTTTGGACGATCTGTGTTGTGATGCCATTTCAACTTCCATAAATCCAATTCTGCTTTTACTAAATCTTCTATTAGGCCTTCGAGATCATCCTTGTAAAATGTTACACAATCTTTTATCTTCTATGGGACATTACACCTGTTCGCTCTGTCAAAATTGCAAGGAAGAAATAATTTCTTTATGATTTAAAAGTCTATCTCCTAATGCTGATATTAAACCATATAATAATTGAATAAAAATGGATGTGCGATAGTCTGTGAGTCGGAAGTAGGAATGTTGGGTCTGTTGTTTTGACTTAGTTAATTCTTGTTCAACAATTTCAATACCCATCTCTGATACGCTTACACATTCTTTAAAAATCTGCTGAAATTATAATTTTGTCTGATGCCTTCAAGTTTAGTTTTAACCAAAAGACTTACGAGATTTGTTCCTCACAGCGACGAATTATATAAAATTAGTTTAACCTCTGCACCTTATATTATTAACAGATATGATACTTGAAAATTTTTAGTCTAGAAAATTTCAGGGGGGCCATGGCCCCCTGGCCTTCCCTAGAAACGCCACTGATATATATATATATATATATATATATATATATATATATACTGCTCTTATATATATATATATATATATATATATATATATATATATATATATATATATATATATATATAATCCTCCACTTTCTTTCCCCACACTGGGGGTAAGGTGTGTCAAGTGCTCTGGAAACAAAAGTAGCAGAAGAACATGACGCAAGTCAAAAAGAAAGTCCAGGGGGCTTTAAGGCCTTACCTTAAAGCCCCTTTTATAACCTTTATTGAGAAATTGTCGCAGTCAGAAAAATTCACCCTAGGGCTTTACGGGATTGTGACGGACCGTCACTATGGATTCTCGTCAATGTTGGGTTCATCCCTTGGCCCAGCGGGGCCACAACCATACACCCTCAAAAAACACCGCCATTCACTCTTATTATGCACATTTCTTTTCGCCCCTGCCAAGCTCACATTCCTCTCAATCAGGTATTACTCCACTGACTCGATTCACTTTTTCTTTGGTCTCCCAGCCGGTCGATTACCAGCAAACTCACCACTTCATATCCGCTTAACCAACCAACTATTATCCTTCCTTTTCACATGACCTAACCATCTTAATGTACTTTCAATTTTTCACTCATTTACTCCTTTCCTCATACCACACAACTCCCTAGTATGTTCATTCTTCATTTTATCATCCTTCCCACACCTAACACGCCCATTAGATTGTCCATCTGAACACATTGTACTTTAGATCTACACCTCTTATTCCAGACCATAGTTTCACTACTATACATTAACATAGGTAACAACATAGAATCATGAAAGATGCTAGCACACTCAATTCTTAGTCCTTTTAGGTCCACCAATGATTTGATCGCCCCTGCCACATTCCTACTATTCACAACTTTCCTACTACACTCTGCATCATTCGTTCCCTTTCATCCAACATATATCCTAAATATTGAAATTCAGACACTTGTTCCAGTTGCTCACCATTCAACATAACTTCACACCGAGGACTCTCCTCAATCATAATCATAACCTTACTCTTATCTTTTTTTTTTTTTTTTTTTTTCAACACCACCGCTAACGGGCTGACCTAATCTAGGAGGGGGTGTACTCGTTTAACGTCCGAGCAGGACGAAGCCAAGCCCAAGGGGAGAATAGCTCACATTCTCCCACCCAACCAGTTGCGAACCTGGGACCCTCGCTTTGTTTGGCGAGTGCTCTAACACTGAGCTATCGGGCGCTTTTATATAAATAAATAAATATGTTTAAAAAAATATATATATATATATATATACATACATAAATACATATACACATACACAAAACATATAAATAAAAATATAAATATCACTATTAATACTATTATTATCATTACTATCACCACCATCACCATTACTATCATTATCACCATTATTATTACTATTATTATTATCACCATTATTATTATTATTATCATTATACCACTATCATTACTATTATTATTATTATTATTATTATTATTATTATTATTATTATTGTGTGTGTGTGTGTGTATTATTATTATTTTTATTATTATTATTACTATTATTATTATTATTATTATTATTATTATTATTATTATTATTATTATTATTATTATTATTATTATTATTATTATTATTATTATTATTATTATTATTATTATTATTATTATTATTATTATTATTATTATTATTATTATTATTATTACAATTATCATTATTATCATTATCATTTATTATTATTATTATTATTATTATTATTATTATTATTATTTACACTATATTTCACACAAAATTGTTCACTTCACTTCACTTCACTTCACTTCATATATATTTATATAAATATTATTATTATTATTATTATTATTATTATTATTATTATTATGTGTTATTGTGTGACTCTATGTATCTATTATTATTCTTCTTGTGTGTGTATTATTATTATTATTATTATTATTATTATTATTATTATTATTATTATTATTATTATTATTATTATTATTATTATTATTATTATTATTATTATTGTGTGTGTGTGTGTGTGTGTGTGTGTGTGTGTGTGTGTGTGTGTGTGTGTGTGTGTGTGTGTGTGTGTGTGTTACTGAGAAACGCAACAGTTGAGGAAGTTTCCTATTCCTGGTAACTGCATAAATGAGGCCCTCTTCTTTGGGCAAAGATCAAGAGGCGTCGAAAATCAAATGCGAGACGTAGTCCAAGTAGAATTTCTCTATCATATGGCCAAATGACTTTCAAATGACTTTCAAATCTCTTCTTTTACTCGCCATGCCAAACCCCTCTACCAATTCTTTCAAGCCCTTTTGAGATTCGCCACATAAAACCAAATCATCCGCATATAATAGGTAGGGCACCCTCGCTCTTTTCCCATTCTCATAATTTCTAATACATTTGCCACTCCCACTCTAATTCTTTATACATCTATACAAATTAAATAACTAGGAGACATAACACATACCTGCCTCCATTCCACTATTAATATTTTGACAATCTACTTTCCTTCATTTATTCTTGCACACATACTTTATAAATTGCATGGTCCAATCAGAAGCCTACCATCAACACCATGTATCACTACCACCTTCCAAAGCGCTGCCAAGTAATCCTATCATACCCCTGTTGGAAATCCATAAAACCTAAATACAATTTATTCTTCTTCTCTCTCATTTTCTCAATCATTTGTTTCAGTGTAAAGATTTGATCTTAACTTGATGACTCATTGATAAAGTCTCCAGCAACCAACAGATCCCAACAGATCCCCAATATCCAAATCAACTTACCCTCTCAAAAGATAACACTTTCCGATATCTCTCTGTTTCCATAAAAGCTTGGCCCCCATAGCCATGTGCTTTTTGGAATCTTTGCATAGTAAATGCTGATATTGCTCCCCATTTCCAGAAGCGGGACTGGATTGCTCTGAAGTAACCAGAGTCATATGTATGAAAGCCAGTTTGAAATGTCATACTTTGTTATCATAGCAGTCCCTATACTAGTGCCACAGAAAGCCCCACACCACCACCACAGCGGTCACAACAAATCTCAGTTATACGACTATTTCTTACACCAGCATTTATAACTCTCTCTCCCACATCTCAACCCTTATAACTTCATCTATGTCCTCCATGTGTCTCTCTGCAGTTGCATGGAAGCAAAAACTTGTCCCAAAGGCTATCTCTGTATTCCTGTAGCACCATGATTACCTTCTTTAATAGAATTATTCAGCAGCTACCTCTATTCTGAAGAACTTGTTCCAACTAATTAACTTATTGCGCAAGTGAATGTTTTTAAGAGACTTCAACTATTTTATCACAGTTTATTTATCATTAGATACAAATCACTTGTGCTTTCTCTGTTTTAGAAAAGTTGTAGTAAATCAGAAGGCAAAGAAATTCTCATTCTTACGATTGTCAGTTCTGTCAAAAAGTTTTTTATTTATTGGGATAAATGATATGCATTCAATCTAGCTCTATAATTTATTTTATTATGTTTAAATATCTAGTGATATTGATAATTTAGCTAGTAATAGCAGATCCTTTATAACAATTTTGAAAGTGAATTCTGCTAAGAACTACAGATTACCAATCGGACCACTGAAAAACTCATATTTAGATGTTTTTATAAATATCAAACATATAGCATTATAATAATAATTATTTTTTATATATATTTTTCTTTTGCTCATCATACTTATCGAGGTTTTAAACTTGTTATATTTAAGTTGAGATTTTACATTCAATATATGTACAATCATTAACCTTGATAGCTTGGGAAATACAAAAATATAGCTGAGAGTGTACTATATTGAAATATCAACTCAAATTATAAAAATATGTATTTTGAGTAATAAAACCAAGAAATTGAACTGCTGACATGGTATCATTGGATATCCGAAAAATTTTATGAAAAATCATTAGTCTTTTCGTTACTAAGCTCTTAGAAGAATTTCATTTTAATCTTTGGATGAATAATAAAAATTCGTCCCTAAAATTATTATTTATTCTTTAATTATTATTTTGCTTATCAAAAATGAAAATCAAATAACTTTTTGTTAAATTGATTATTTTGAAATTTTAAAACATGTATTATTTATGAGAAAGATAGATATATTTTGTTTTGATAAATTTTGTTTCCCTTCCAAACGGTTTTTAACCCTTTATAGGAAAACTTCAAAAATTTTTAGTTTCCATGTTGTGCTGACAAACGTTAGGACATACAAAATATTGATCTAAATAATATCTTATTTGAGATATAGCTAAAAATTCACTCTCAAATCACTTGAATAATAAAAATATTTGCGTTCCACTGACATTATAAAATTTTGAGGCTATTGAAGCAAAAAAAAATAGCATTTTTTATTAATACTTACTATCTTTCAAATTTTTCAAACTTCCCTCCCTAATTGAGGAGAATGCACATTTTATGCTTGATAAATTTTATTTGCTAGATGCGCTTTATTCATGAAACATTTCAAAGTTCTCAGCACTTTGATAACCTTAATAATTGTTTTACAGATGATAGTAAGTATTATTGTAATAATTTATGTTTACTTAGATTTTCTCAATTATTAAAGTTTTACGCGTAGCTCCACGCTGGTAAGAATTTCATATCGGAAAGTGTCTATATTTTTTGGCCAATTCAAAAATCGAAATGCAGTAATTGTTTGTATATTGTCAATTCGCCCTTTCGGATATAAATAGGCAAATTAAATATTTGTTTCAAAAATTGTTGTTTTAACATCAGGGTTTACACTTTACTTATGAGGAAAATTTTAAATTTGAAAAATTTACCCATACCTAACAACAAGCATCTACTAATATGCTAAAAATAATCTAATAAAAAATGTGTGGCTTCTCCCAACTCTGCATTGTTCTGAGGGTTTCATCTTTGATCGGATGAATAATAAAGGTTATCTACGTTTTCATTTATGACTTTAGAAATTATTTACCCATTATGCCCACTTTGTATAATGAATAAAAATACTATTTTTTAGTAAACAACCCATTTGATATTTTATTCTACAGTAAATTTATTATTAAAACTACAAAATGTAAATTTGATGATTTTACCCCAAGATTAATTACTTCACCAAGAGCAGTGTTCTCATAAATCTTTTATATTATTCAGTCCTCTTGAACTGAGCTTCCACAGAAGTATGCTCACATGTCCATTTTATCAATTCTCTTTGTCCCATTGATCTACCTGATTCCCAGTATTTGAGTTTATAGGCTCACTTGTAGTATAACAGCTCCACATAGTTCTTACTGAAACTTTGTCTTTACCCATTTCTTGTTTACTCAATACTCATCTAAATCTAAAATCATATTGTCTCTATTCTCTTATACCAGGTATAGCTTTATCTCCTACACAGAGTAGACACATTCCCAGTAGAGTGAAGCAATGTAAAGCCAAAATTAAGGGCTTAAAGTACAATACATATTTTAGAAACTGACAGTACAAACTAATAAAAAGGCCATTGTTTATATATGTCTTTTACTGGTGAAAGAATACCAAACTAATTCATATGTATGTTGTCCCATGAAAAACAATCTGTATAGTTGAATTTGAAAATTCTTCACATTTCCATATTTTGAATTAATCTCTGTCAACCTTCTTTTATCTTATTAAACCAGAAAAAATATATATTGTAAAAGGCGCTCACATTATCTTCTATTAAAATTCATAATCAGTAAAATAATTGATAACTGATATTAAATTGGATCAGTCTCCCATAAAAGAAAATTAATCTTAAGTGTCTCAGACTGACATCAACTATGAACATAATTAGTCTCAGACGTTTATTTGTATGATTAACCTTGTCTTCCAGTAAATTACCAAATTACATTTAATCATTCATTTATTAAAAAATATATTAAGTACCAATTCAAAAAAAGCAAAGTACTACCACTCACTACTGTACTACTACTACACTACCTACTTTCTATTTACTACTACTATACTATGTATCCTTAATATGTATATCAAATAAAACTATGTATATGTGTAAAATAATGTAACCTTGTAACCTTCTTGTATAGCCTTGTAGTAATTTATGTAGCCTTGTAGCCTTATGTATATATATATATGTATTAATGCAGTAGCATGCCTTTA
>JABUQX010101735.1:0-2500 GCA_015478945.1 Trachelipus rathkii
TTGTGTGTAATGTGTGTGTTGTTATGATTATGTTAGGTTTGTAATGTTCATATCATATTTAGTTGATATAATAATAAAAATTAATTAATAATAAAATATAATAATAATAATAATAATAATAATAATAATAATAATATATTAATAATAATAATAATAATAATAATAATAATAATAATATTAATTAATAATAATATTATTAAGGGGGGGATGAGTTAATGGGTCTTGCTGAGTTTAATGTTAGGGCTTATCCGGAGAATTTTGTATGTATTACGTTTTATTCATAGTTTCAAAATATAATTGATTATGATGACATTTTGATTGAAAGTGGTAGTGTGCAATTCATAGTTCAAATGATTTTATACTCGAGACGAGTGGTATTTTCGTTTTAAGGGATTTTTTAGATAATACTGCTTTAGCTGGTTGCTGGTATGCTGGAAAAGTTGGGATACATTGAGTTTTGTATGTGTGTTAGCTACTTCACCTTTGATAAGTATCGAACTTTGTGAAACGTTAGCAGATTATTATACGTGAGGTTATGTTAGTTTGTCGTTTGTACATTAGATTCTAAGTTCAGGTTATGTTTTGTTAGCTTTATTATGTAAAAAATTTGTTACGGTTAGCATATATTCGTAGGTCTGTATGATAATTAGACAAGGTTTATGATAAATTTTTGTTAAAATTACAATGTAATGTTTAATTAACATGAATATGTTAGAGATGTTGCTTACAAAGTGTAATATAAGGTTACGTTTTTTGTTTATGCTTATGTTAGTTACTTTTACTTTGTTAAGTGTGGTGGAACTTGTTTGATGATTAGCTGTATTCGTGCTTAAGGTATGCTAGGTTTGGTTTGTTGTACATTATATTCTTAGTTTCAGGTGGATGTTATGTTAGCTTTATTAATGGGAAAACTTTGTTACGTTAGCATATATTCGTTTGATCAGTGTATAAAGAACTTTATTTTTATGATATGTTTTCCTCAAAATGATACTCGAAATGACTTGAATCAATAGATCAATAACTCAATATATCATGGAAGGGTAGGAGGGTGGGGTGGGTGGTTTGATCTACTGATTTACTGATTTACTGCTTTAGGGTATGTAAAATGCAAATTTTTTTAAGTTATAAACATAAAATGAAATAAATTTTAGTTAAAACAAAATGTTTTAAATAGAATAAGCAAAATAAATAAGTTTTTTAAAAATATATAGATTATTTTAAATAAAAAAATAAAAATAAATAAAACTATAATAAATAAGTAAATAAATAACTTTTAAAAAAATATAATATAAAGAATAATAGAAACGTAAAAGAAAATACATAACAAAACGAAATGTTTATATTAAACATGTGAAAAATGTAAATGTCTTCCAACAAGGTTTAGAAAATGTTACACATTTGCTTGACATCAAAGAAATAGCAGTCATGTGATCAGTAAGTTAGTACGATGATTGCCAGGCTAATGTATTAAGTAAAGTGTCTATATGTTTTAGTGTGGTTGTGTGTGTGTGTGTGTGTATGTGTTGGTGTGTGTGTGTGTGTGTGTATGTGTGTGTTAGTATAAAGAATGAGCTAGCTATGGCGACTTCTGCTGGTAGGTTGAAACTTCTAATTTGTTACCTTGTTAATGAATTCTGTATGGCAGTAGGCTAGGATGAGATTATATTTTTGTTTTAGTTTTTCATATTACAATGTTAATGGTAAAATTAACATTAATATTTTAGAGATATGTTTGAAAAAGTGTTGTATATTTTCATTTAACTTGAACGTTTGATATATTTATCAACTACAACAACGTTTAGGGTATTAAAACATAGCAATTAATAAAAATATGACTTGAATCAATAGATCAAATAGATCCGTAGATCAATAAATCAAATAGATCAATAGATCACGAATGGGTAGGAGGATAGATGGGGGTGGGTTTTGATTGAACATGATTTACTGATTTACGCTGGTAGGGTATGTAAAATTGCCAAAAAAAATTTAAGTCATAAACATAAAAAGAATAAATTTTTTAGTAAAACAAAATGTTTAAAGAAAATAAAACAAAATAAATAAATTTTTATAGTAAAACATAATGTTTAAAGAAAACAAAACAAAATAAATAAAAGTTTTTGAGATATGTTATACAAAATATGACTTGAATCAATAGATCAATAGATCATGGAAGGTGTCTGGAAGGCAGTTTGATTTACTGATTTACTGATTTACTGTTTTAGGGTATGTAAAAATGCAAATTTTTTACGTTATAAACATAAAATGAAAGAAATTTTAGTAAAAACAAAATGTTTAAAGAAAATAAAACAAAATAAATAAAAATTTATAGTAAAAACATAATGTTTAAAGAAAACAAAACAAAATAAATAAAAGTTTTTTTTTTTTGTTATGTTATACAAAATATGACTTGAATCAATAGATCAATAGATCAATAGATCAATAGATCGATAGATCAATAGATCGTGGAAGGATAAATAATGATATGTTAGAGATATGTTTG
>JABUQX010101735.1:15000-19300 GCA_015478945.1 Trachelipus rathkii
AATACGTCCCCCCTCCATCCCCATCTGGCTCGAGCCCTGTCCTAATGAAGAGGGTAAGTACTGTCCTTTTAGGGGGCTCGTTGCACTTTCACTCTGCCTTTAAAGAGTATATCCCTAAACTTACTGATCCACTGTGGCCGAGAATGTAAAATTGTAAGCTATATATATATTATTATATGGGTATATTATAAATTCCGTAGTTATGATATGATATTTATATATATTATTATATATATATATATATATATATATATATATATATATATATATATAATATATATTATATATATATATATATATATATATATATATATATATATAGTTTGAAATTTTTGTACGGCTTGGATAATATGTTCAAAACGTTGATCTCTTGTATACTTTTTGAGAAATTGAAATTTTGCTAAATAGCCGACTAGATTTTCTCTTTTCCTTCCTCTCTTAGGAATTAGTGACTTAACCTAAAAAATAGCAAGCCAGGAATTTTTTTCAGTAGCAGAAAAATACGATTTGCATCCTTTACAATAAAAGTTATATTTCTGTCCTTGTTTAGTTAACTCACATCGAATATCACAGTGTATACATGTTTTTGTTTCTACGATTAACTTGTTATATTGCAGAAAAGCCAATAAAGTACTTTCGTCACCAATTAATTCATTTATAGACAAAATTGACATTATAAGTCATTTATACACGCACTTTTATAGACATGTTAACATAAAGACGATACCTTCAAACTAAATCTAATATTATTTAGCATAGTTTATTTATTAAACTGCCATGTTGCTAGTTTCATATATATATTCCCATATATTGCCAGATTTTCAAACACAATGCGAAAATATAATATAATATATTATATATATATATTATATATATATAGTATATATATATATATATATAGTATTTATATTATATATTATATATATATATATATATAATATATATATTATATATATATATATATATATATATATATATATATATATATATATACGCAGTGTGACGTCAGAGATACTTCAGTTACGCAAACCCACGTCACAGTATGACGTCACGCATTCATTTCAGCTATACGTACATACGAACGAAGCTCCGTTTAAATATATATAAATGCCATATATATATATATATATATACATATAAATTAACCTTTAATATTGTTTTATTTTATTCCAATATTTATTAATAACACCATAAATATTAGTATCATCTTAGGTCTGGCAAGCGTACGCTCTCATCAATCTTCCATTCCTGCAGTAATACGAGAGCAAGAGTTACCAAATAGTGTTTTGTTTTATTTGTGCTCTGGAGAAAATGTTATTTTTTCATTTTTAATACGAAAAAAAGGGATTTTTATGAACCCACGAATCTTCAATAGCGTCCCCCGGTAGGCCGAGAAACTCCGACTCTGGGGCCCTAATCCCTTTTTTTTGTTTTTTTTTGGTTAGGTCCCCGTGGGGGTATCCTTTTTAAAAGAGAAGACAAATCTAAACATTGGCACCTTTGCGCGCGTCCCTCGGAAGTAACTCGAGCTCGCTTCGTATTCTTGAAAAACGGTAATTATCATCCTGTTTTTCCAACATTTTTAAGCAATTTTTACAATTTTTTAAAAAGAAGTTTTTTTTTATTTTTTTTCTTTCTTGGTAAAAATGTCTCCTGATTAATAAAATTATATTTATTTTCTGTAGCTGTTATAGTTTTTTTAGTTACATGCATGTCTTTCGGGATGCTGACCATATATATATATATATAGTATTATATATATATATATTATATATTATATATATATATATATATATATATATATAATATATATTCTATATATATATATATATATATATATTATATAATTTATGATATATATATATATATATATATATATATATATATATATATATATATATATATATATTTATTTTTTTTTTTTTTATTTTATTTTACCCACACTTTTTTTCCCGCTTGAAGCCGGGGGTAAGTTTGGTACGTACAGCCCTCTCAACTCACACTCCCCTCATCCTCGCATTCACGATCCACCTCCTCCACCCCCTCTATCCTCGCCACACCCTATAGGCCCTCTTCCTCCTCATCCCTCCCTCTCCAGCATCTCTTTATTCCCATCCATACCACCTTCCTTTTTGGTCTCCCCTTTCCTCTCCTTCCTATCCCCTCCGACTCCACAACCCTCTCCTAACCACTCTCTGTTCCTCCATTCTCACTAGATGCCCATACCATCTTAACATTCCCTTCTCCGCTCTTCCCACCAACCCATTCCTCCAATCACATCTCTCCCTCACCACCCTATTCCTAATCCTCTCCCTTCTGCTAACCCCACAAACCGCTCTCAACCCCTTCATCTCAAATACTTCCAACTTCTTCCTGGACCTGGCATTCAACCCCCACGTTTCACACCCATACAACACCGCTGGTACACAAATTTTTTCAAACATACTTATCTTAACTTTCTGTGATAAATCCCCCCTTTCCATAATTCTCTCAGACTACTCAAAGCTCTCATTCCTTCTCCTTCTCTATGTTCTATCTCCTCCTTCATCCTCCCCCGCTTACCCAATCCAATGGGCTTTCACGAAAAAATCTTTTAACTTCTTCCAATACTACCCCCCCTACTCGAACCTCTAACCCCTCCCCCTCCTCTCTTTCCTCCTCCTCAAACACTAACACTTTACTCTTACCTGGATTTATTTTAAGCCCCTTTTGTCCACACATTCTCTCAAACTCCCTCACCAAATACCTCAGCCCTTCCGCGTTCTTCGCCACTAGGGCAGTATCGTCCGCAAACAGTATCATGTTCACTTCCCTTCTATCATTCCCATATTCATCAATTGCACCCCCACCTCCCCTCCCTCACCATTCCTCTGCAAACACCCTTCCATAAACAAATTGAATAGCCCACGGGTGACATTACACACCCTCTGCCTCAATCCTCTCACCACCCCAAACATCTCACTCTCCCCTCCTAACACTCTCACACACATTCTACTATTCCTATAAAAGGCCCTAATACCTTTACCTAATTTGCCCCCCACTCCATTTTCCTCCAACACCCTCCACAATTCCCCCCTCTTCCCTCTATCATATGCTTTCTCTAAATCTAAATATATACATACACTTTCCCTTTCCTCTCTATACTTTTCTCCACAAGCATCTTTAGTGTAAACACTTGGTCCACACACCCTCTTTCCTCCCTAAATCCTCCTTGTTCTTCCCCCATTCTTCCCCTCCGTTAAAACTCTCACTCTCTCAATCAGTATTCTCCCATACACTTTCCCTACCACACTTAAAAGACATATACCTCTATAATTCCCACATCCATCCTATCCCCTTTCCCCTTATACAGGGGAACCAAACAACCATCCTCCCAATCCTGTGGTACCTCACCACTCCTCCAACATATATTATATAACCTATACAACCATTTCCTTTTCCTCCCCAACCCTTTTAAAAATAAAACCTCCCTTTTGCACATTTCCATTCTCACACATCCAGACTGCGGACTTCCTTTTTTTCCATTTATTCACGCCCTAATAATTCCTCCATTTGTATTTCATCCTCCCCCTCCCTCCCCAATTCACTCCCCATCCTCATCCTCCTGAAAATCTTCCTCCCCTCCCCGCACCACTTCATTCAATAATCACTAAAATTACTCCCCCACCTCTCTTCCCACCCTCTCCTCTACCTCCTATCCATTCCGCATCTCCTCCTTATCCTCTCTCCCCAACCACTCCTTCTTCTTCCCTTTTTTTATTTAATTCTTTCGCAGAACATTTTGCTTCTCCCGACTCAAAATTTTCCGTACTTTTCCTACACCATTCATCTTTTGCTCTTCTCTTCGTCCTCTCCACCGCCCTCTTTGTTTCCACTCTAACCCTTCTATATTCCTCCCAGCTATCTTCTCCCCTACTTCCCAACCATTTCAACATAAGGCTCCTTTTTCCTTTCACCACCTCCTTACAACCTCCTCAATTCAACCACTTCACCTCTCCTTTCCTTCTGCTACACCCCACCCTTTTACCTCCACCATTACCCTTCTAGCCTCTTCAATAACTGCCTCTCTTAAATCTCCTCCACTCCCTCCACCTCCCCCTATTTCGTCCCCTCTCTGGTCTCTCCACTATCACTCCATACCCTCCTAAACTCTCTCTTAAACCTGTCTCCTCCAATTTTCCCCACACTTTATCACTTCTACTCTCCTCTTTTCTCCCTTTCGCCTAACCATTGCAACCTCTCCTCCCCCCCTTATCCTAGCAACCACCAAATAATGATCCGATATCCCCCTCCCCGCCCC
>JABUQX010101737.1:0-7500 GCA_015478945.1 Trachelipus rathkii
TATCTTTAGTATTCGTTCTAGATATATTATCATTGATGTTTTAATTATCCTTCTTTCTACACTCCTTATTTTCTACTACTCTCATTACTATCTATATCTCTCTATATATATAGTATTTACCCTATATATCTATCACTATATATATATATATATATATAATATATATCTATATAATATTATATATAATATCTTCTATTACTATAAGTTATAGTTCAATATAGTAATTTACTAAATATATCAATCATACAAAATTTCCTATGTTACTTTACACACCTTTATATTCGAAGGAGGATAGAACAGTGATTGCATCATCAAACTTAGAGGAAATATCCTTGCTTACTCAACATTATCAAGTAAAAAGGTATATTACTCGATGAAGATTGGGCAAACACACTGAGAGAGGATAGGAGTGGAGAAGTAAACTATAATGAAGCAACAACAATGGATTTTAGGACAGAAAGAGGAAAACTATTTGATTTTTCTTTCTGCTTGAATAATGAAAAAATTTGGAGAGAAAACTGGGAGTGGGGAAGATACATTTATGCGGAATAGACCGAATGTTAATTAGGGTAATAGAAGGAATGCACATAGGTAATGAAAGTGCTGTGAGAACGTCAAATTTGGTTGGTGAATGGTTTGAGGTGGAGCGGGAGTTAGACAAGGCGGTATCTCACCGTTACTTTTTGTCATGTATATGGAAAAATGTATAAGAATGGCGCTGGAAGAGGAAGAGGAGATGGCTATGGTATATGCTGATGATATAGCTATGGTGACGAGAGATAAGGAGACATTACAAAAGGTGATGACAATATGGTCAGAAGTGTTACGAGATGAGTGGATGAAGATGAACAGAGAAGACAGAGGTTGATGAAGAATTCCGAGGGACGAGCGGATAATTGTGAGATCCAGGTGGACGGGGATCATGTTTCGAGACACCGGACGCCTTTAGTTTATCCAGGGAGTTGAACGGTGACAATTCGGAGGGGAAAAATGAACAGGAGATCGGAGGGAAAAGATCGGAAAATTTTCAAAAGCCTGAGGCAAACTGTACCGATATTTGAATCAGGCATGTGACAAGAAAGGTGAAGGTGCTCATTTATACCACGATGCTGAGAGCGACGCTGATGTACGGAGCGAATAAGTGGACTCTGAACCACCAAAACCAGAAGTAGGGTGGAGGCGGCGGAGATGAAGGTGTTAAGACTGATAGTCGGAGCAAGTAGATGGGAGCAGGAGGAGAAAATTGGAGACTTAGGCCGCGAGCTGAGGTGGAGTCTGTTTCTGCGAAATCTGGTGGGAAAAACAATACTTGAGATGGTACGAACATGTTAGAAGAATAAAAGATGAGAGATACGCGGCAAAATGTTACGCTATACGTCCGGCGGGAAGTAGAACAAGGAAGAAATGTTTAGAGAGAGTTGTGGAAGCTGCAATGATTGGAGGAAGAAATATTGAAGAGGTGTAGGAAAAGGAGATGTACCGAGACAGGACGGCATGGAGGGGCTTCGTAAGTGAGAGGGCACAGCCCTAAACTACACGCTTGGTGAAAAGATGATATATATAATATATATATATATATATTATTTATATATTATATATATATATATATATATTAATAATAATATATATATATATAATAAATATATATATATTTATAATATTTTATTTAATATAATTATAAATTAAAAATTAATGATAAATTAAAAAATAAATAATATTATTATTTTAAATAAAATTAGTTAAAAATTATATAAATTTATTTATTTTTTAACTTTATTGTAAAAAAAATATAATAAAATAATATTATATATATTATATATATAATATATATATATATATATATATATAAGTAATAATTGAGTTTTACAAGTTAATTATATTTTTCGTTATTAAAATTGATGTGAAAATGATTTTTTTTAAGTTATTTTACAAGTAAATTATCAAAGAAATTAGTTTTAAATGTGACATTGAAAGTCTGACGGTACTCTCATGTAAGGTGACTAAAAACATAATAAAAAAAAATCGGAGAAAAAAGATAATAAACCATCTTCTACACTCAAAATAAATATAATACAATAGAAAAAAACTATAAAATAAATGAAAAACCTACTCTCGTACTGAAAGGGTTAATATCTCTTATCAAATCGATCAGTCTGTATATTTTTGTTAATATAATTTATGTATTTATATCCATTCTTGAACATAAATATTTATAGATACATATTTATGGTCAAGGATCTATATAAATTTAATGATAAAGCATACTTTACAGTTTTGTATTGATTGACAGCATAAAATATATCATTGGTATTTAGTACTGTGGTTCTATATTTTCTATGCGCATGTATGTAGATATCCAAGGACATCTAACTATATGTTCATGAATTTATAAAACCTAGTTTTGTAAGAACAGTACATTTTTATTTATTTTTTTTTTAATTAAAATATTTCTAAATTTACTCCAGTAGTTTCCTTGAGTGTTTCCAAACGTATTTTACTATCTCATTTATTTAAATTTTCAAGTAGTAGTTATTTTAGGTCTTAAAGACATTGGTTTCATGATCAAAACATTGATCATAAAACGGGAATATTCATTGATAAGGAATAATATTGACTGAACGGTTTTCACATAAGGCAAAGAACTCGGTCAAACCGTTGTTCCACTTGAAGGGTCTTCAGGAGATAAGTTGGTGAGTTTTAAGTATAGATTTGCACTGCAATATTGCACAGGCCGATAAATCATTTAACAGGAGGCCTGGATACTGTTACAATACAGGTTTGAGAATCTAAAAATGGTGTTTAGTTGATTGGATTGTCACGGGGGCCTGGCCAAAGGATTTGTTTAACAGTTCGAAGAGTAAGTTTTGACATATAATTTAATATCTTTTCTTCCAATCGCATTACAGCCCCTTTGATAACTAAGTGGATCGCTCAATAATGAAGAAGGTAGTGGTTTTACCCTACAACGTTTATGAAAAGATGAAATATAATACAGGAGCCCTACCTCAACAAAAACAACAACAACAACAACAACAACAACAACAACAACAACCTCAGTCAACCCCCCAGACGAAGCAAACCGTGTATTACCCTTATCAGCAGTTGCTCAAACAGCAGCCTTTGAGCTTATATGATCCAAAAGTTGAACAGATAAATAATTACGAGAAGGAATTGTGTCGAATATTAAACTCTGATGTTAACTTTCATGAAAAAAATCCTATATCAAAACGCTATGCAAAAATTAGTAAATCTAAAAGAAATGTATCAACATGCTTTATTAGGTAATTCACCTAAGGAAGATTCAACTCTAGCCTCAGATACTAATGTTGAAGTAAAAAGAGAAGATAATTTTAAGCATATACTGGAGGAGAGCTTGCCGATGAGAGGTAAAAAAAAACAGGTTTAGGTTTATATAATATTTTAAAAGAACAGATTTTATGGAACGATCTCGGTCAAATCATTATTGACGGAGAAACAGTTGGCAGGTCGAATATTTTTTATCTAATATCTGATATCTCGCGTGATTGGAAGAAGGATCCTGTAACAGGCTGGAACAGGATCAAACATGAACTTCAGACTATTAATTTTCCAAGAACTTTAATCCAGAATAAACAAAAATTGACAGATTTGGATAATATTCCAATGTCTCCTAGACCAGATGCGAGTCCTTCTGGTTCTTCTTCTGCATCGGACAGATTAAAGATGATAAGTAGAAACACATCACGTTCAGGCATAGGCAGAATAAGAAAAAACCATCCATTGGTCCAAAGTGGATTAAATCTTAATTATTTATTCTACTTTTTACAGCGTTGCTTTGTTTGTAATTTAAAATAATTAATATAAACCCATGTACTATTCTATATATTCATATAAACTATGTTATCGCTCTTTATACATTATCTATGTTTTTTAGGTTGTTTTGTTTGTAATTTAAAAATAGTTCATATAGACATAAGGTTTTAATATTATTTTGTAATTAAAAATAAAATATTTCATATAGACATTCGGTTTTTATATCCCCTTTCAGTATAATTTAATATGTTTTTTATTGTTAATGTCATTGTGAGTCATGGAGGCTAAGGAGGCGAGCGATAAATATTACTTTGATGTAAAACAACCTTACAGTTCCTCAAATTAATAAAAAAGAATTGAAAAAATATTTAGGTGAGGATGCTTTTACCCTGCATAAACCTATACAAAAAAAATTTCCAACACAAAAACCATAGCCCCCTTCCCCACACTTAGATAATTTCTGGCAGCTAGACCTGACTGAAATGATAAAATATAAATCTTACAATAATGGGTATCAGTACATTCTTTTTGTGATAGATGTATATTCCCGGTACTTAAGGTTAAAGGCTTTAAAAGATAAAAAGTCAAAAACTGTTGCTGCTGCTGTAAGATAAATTATAAATGAAAATGACAGATATCCTCAAATGATGTAGACAGATAAAGGTACAGAATTTTTAGGCAAAGAGTTTCAAGAAATAGTCACAGAGTATGATGTAGGGTACTACAATACGTTCTCTGTTAATAAAGCTGCAATAGTTGAAAGAGTACAAAGAACTGTAAAAGAAAGGATGCATAGGTATTTCACCAAAATGAATACATTTAAATATTTCGATATACTACAAGACCTGGCTTACTCCTATAATAGGTCTTATCATAGAACACTTAAGAATACCCCTGTAGAGATGGTGAAGACAAACCTTCTGTACCTAGTAACACAGTTAGCAAAATAAAAGATAATATAGATGTTAAAGTAGAAAATTAGGTGAGAGTGTCTAGGTCAGATGATAATTTCAGAAAAGGGTACTAAGCAGGATGGTCAAGAGAAGTTTTTAAAGTAGGGACCATCAGAGAATTCCCGAGAGACAGGTTAAAATTATACTATCCTGGGGATTTAGATGGCGAAAAAAATAGAAGGAGGGTTCTATAAACAAGAAATACAGAAAATACGGTTTGACCCTAAGAGTCACGAATATAAAATAGAAAAAATATTAGGATCTAAAGGAAAAGGTAAAAATAAACAGTATCTTGTCAAATGGGTAGGTTACCCTATGAAGTTTAATAGTTATATAAATGCTAGTGAAATTAAGAAACATTGATCAGTACATTGTGAACATGGAGAGTGAAGATCATTTCTATTTAACGTTACCTTCATCGGCTTCTATGGACCTACATCCTGAAAATAAAATATCAGACTTTACTACAGTTAATGAATCCCAAAGAGCTCGAGAGAGAAATGTACGAAGTAGGGTTATGTGAAATGATATTGGATGCGCATATTGAGAATATGCCAGATTCACATACAGCGTTTGTAATATTTAGAAATGTTAAGAGTGTTAAAAACACATTAAAAATTAACAACACAGATGATAGGACATTCATCAAGCGGGCCAACAAAGATTATTTCTTTGAAAGGTATTTAATAAATCGGGGACTCTATAAATCTCTCACAGATGTGTTAATAGACTTAAACAAACAATTTGGATCAAGCCGGATATGTAAAGATTTAATATTTCTAGATAATAAAGCTCTTAACGAAGACACTGTGTTAATCACTTTAAAGTCCCAAACTCAGGTAAACTTGAAAGATAGAGGTTTATTAATTTTCCATACTTCAGATTGGTTTCGTAAGTGTAGTTACTTACGTGATGACAAAATATTGAGAATTAACGATATCACATCATCTCTATATGAATTAATACGTTATATCCCTACTATGGAAGAGTATATAGATCGATGTGATAGTCAAAAAAGTGACACACTCGAGATGATTCATTACAATTTGGTTATGCGATCCTTCAAAGATGCTACATGACCCTTCGTAGCGTATGCTTAAACCGATATTGTAGAGCCCCAGTATGTGAAACACTAAGCCTATTTGTACTAACGCAGTGGTACATTTTCCTAAAGATAACAGTTATAAATTTTTCTAGTGTGCACTATATACTTTGAATAATGCCCAATTTAGAGCCATAAGGGTGTATATAAGAGATGGAACAGCCGTGTGTAAAGTACATATACGAAAGAAGCTCCAGTAGTACATAAAAAAGTCTAATTCGTAAATAAGTGAAATTGAGAAACAATAATCATGACTACTGAAGATCATTTCTATTTAACGCTACCTTCCTCGGCTTCTATGGATCTACATACTGAGAATAAATTCTGACTTTTACATACAGAAATATTATGAACCCTATAACTTTCTCGGAACGAGAAATGTCTTTGAAGCCTGGTATAATTGAAATGAATTCTTGACGCAAATATATAGAAGAATGTAACCGGCACCAGGGCCGCATTCATGATTTATAGAAGCATTGATTTTGTAAAAAACACTTTGAAATTTTGCGTAACACATCGAGCAGTTTAAATATACATATAACGTAAATGGATATCTGATGTATTAACCACTATGAAAGGTTTTACTATAGATAAGCAAAACGGAGTTTTGGCAAAGTCTCTTTTGGCAAACATACTTAGATACTTTAATCATAGGACAAATTTAATATAGTAAGTCGAAAATAATGTCAAGATCTGATTATTTTCGTACTAATAAACCAAAGTGGGAGGTAATTTGGAACTTCAGTGTGACTTAAGATCTTGGCAAACTGTGTAAAATTATACACGATTAAACACATTTTTATTTCACCCAATGTACTGGTGGCGTAAGAGTGTTTTCGCCTTACAGAATAATCTCTCGAAGAGGAGGTGAACATACACCACAGATGCGAAATATTTTTTATTACGCCTTCTAATTTCTTATATGAAAAGGTGATGGAGTGCAGAATGTTGTTTATGATGGGATCTATATATGTAAAATATTGGACTATGTAAATATTGTAATTTTTAGAATGGTGGTTATGCAAAAGGTATTTCTATGAAGTTTTTATCTCAGTTTCAGTATTGTACAATGTTGAATAATGGGTGTCATGTGGTAATGTTTATGTTATGGATTATGTGTGGATCTAGTGAAGGGTAAAGCAGAATTAGGGTAAATTATTGAGAAAGGTTCCGTTATTTATGTGTTGATTAATTGACGTCCGGGGAATAATCCATGTGTTTATAAAGATGATTAAAGTTGTATACTAATTGGCACAGGGAATTTTTGTAAACACATTTGGAAGTAAAGGAATCAGAAATGAGTAGGTTGTTTGGAAGAGTAATTTGAAATGGTAAGTACTTTGAAGCGAAGAAAACAAGGTATAGATTTGGTAGTAGGAATTTTTTACCACATCTCACGACAAATTGTGTAAAAAATTCCAACCCAATCTATCCTTGTTTCTTTCTTATCACAATGTACTTATCCTTTACAAAAAAATCTCAAACAAAGTACTCAATTCGTGATTCCTTTACTTCCCAAGTTTTACTAAAATTCCCGTGCCAACTGTACACAACTTAATATCATTTGTAAGAAACACATGATTTTCCCGACCGTAATTATCAACACAAAAATACGACCTTCTAGAAGATAACCTCTAATTCCTGCCCTTACCT
>JABUQX010101737.1:12500-20000 GCA_015478945.1 Trachelipus rathkii
TATTATTATTATTATTACTTCATCTATACTATTATTATTTTTATTATTATTATTATTAATTATTATTATTATTATTATTATTATTGTTGGAAGAAACCAGGGGTTGGGCCAAAAAACCCAGCCCAGTGTTTTTTTTTTTTTCTTGGGCTTTTTTAAAATTTCGATTTTTGAGGAAAAATACAATGATCAATAATGAATTTGTTTTTTTGCAATGTCATTTCAGTATTATTTGACATATATTAAATGGTTAAAATTTTACAAATTAAAAAACATATAATTTGTAAGCAGACTTGGTTCAATTCCCTTCAATTCCCACCGCTGAAGGAATGTCATTTCCTAACTGGAGAAACTTGTAAAGGTAAATGGTATTGCTGTTGTTACACGTTATTGATAGGAATGACATAACAGGGCTATTTGAAGTAAAGTAATTAAGTAATGTATTTAAATTTATACTCTTTAAACTTCGTACATTGTTGCCATCAAAATCTGAGGCTATGGGAAGCTAGTAACTTAGCTACCAAAATTTAAGTAGTTGTTACCTAGAAACTAAGGCAGCTTGCACTGGATATTATTATATATATCATATAATATAATATATATAATATATATATATATATATATATATATATATAATATATATATAATATATAATATATATATATTTAATATATATATATATACTATATATATATATATATATATATATATATATATATATATATATATATATATATATATATATATATATATATATATATATATATATATATATATATATATATATAATATATTATATATATATTATACAAAAAAATATATATATATAGTATTATATATATATATTATAATATATATATATATATATATATATATATATATATGACATGGGTAATTTTGAGGGGCAATTTGCCAACCGTTAACAACTTTACAATTATGGCATTTCTCGCCATATATTCGTAATTATTACAAAGTATTCACATCAAATATACAAAAGTATTTTATAAACAAATTATTAATGAATCCAATTTGTTGCACGTGGTGACTTTTGGAGGGTGAATTTCCAAGTTTACTTGGAGATTCACACCTGAACACCCAGCCACTTCTAAAGTACTTAATTTTAGATGAATAGAGAAGATTAAGTGAAAATTCAAGTAGTAGAGGAAACTTAAATCTAACAAAATGACTATACCTAAAAAGTAATCAACATGTTACATGAAAGTTTCACCTTTATATCACTTATCACAAGAGTATACTGGCATTAGAATATATAAACTTTAGCACCAATAGAAATTTTCTTTATAAATCATCTAACTCTTCACATTCATTATTTAACATAAAATATGGCTTTACATTTATTAAGTTTTCACATTGTACTTGATTATTCTTATTTATGTACACATTATTTCCAGATAACTTTACTATGGGATAGGGGCCATGATATATAGGTTCTAGTTTGTTTATGGCAACTGCAGTTTTTTAACTAATACAAATTTTGCATCTTGCAGACTATTTGGCACATATATTTTGGGGTTCTTGGCAGTAAATTCTGGAGACAGAGGGAGTCCTAAGAATAATTTTAGTTTTTCAGCGTAAGTTTTCATGGACATGGGGAAGGAGGACTCCAGCTGATCTATTAATGCTCCAGGGAGAGTTGGATTTTGGCCCATCATTAAGATGGCAGGGGTGATTCCTTCTGAATTCAATGGGGCAGTACGCAGACACAATAGCACAATGGGGAGAAGATCTAGCCAATAATACTTCACATCTTCCAACTCATCCGACAGCATGGCTCGCAAAGATCTCAACAATGTTCTATGGGAGTTTTCGATGAGGCCATTGCTTTGTGGGGTATAGGCGGAGGTAAAGTTATGCCGGGATCCTAACTCCTCACACACACTCTTGAATAAGTCCGACGTAAACTGCGTTCCTCTATCAGAAACGTAAGTTCCTACCACTCCAGCTATGGGTAGAAATTCTCTAGTAATTACCTCCACTATGGTTGAGGTTTCTATGTTTTTTAAAGGGAAAGCAAAGAGATAACGGGAGAACCTATCAATCAATGTTAAAAGGTACTTATAGCTTTTGCATTGAGGCATTTTAAGAATGTCAATATGGACTACTTGAAATTTGGCCGATACTGGCCTATAAGATTCATATGGAGGGCTTATTTTGCGAAAAGATTTAGATCTCTGACATGCATCACAACTTTGTACAAATTGCTTTACATACTTTGGCATATTTTTCCATACAAAGCGCTTTCTAAGGGATGCCAGAGTTTTCTTAACACCAAAATGCCCTAAAGAGTGAGAATAAGAAATAACAGGAAGAATAAAGGATTCTGGAACAAAGACACGTGGTGAAAGTGGAATAGATTCATCAACGACTAGTGAGACCAAGTCATTCCGATAATAATAGAGTCTTTTTGTAAGCTTAAGACCCGTATTTTCTTGGTTATTTAAATATTTCTGAAGTTGTACATCAGTTTCTTGTGCTGCTTGCAGTTCTTTGTAGTCAATCTTACACTGAAAAAGCTTAAATACTTCATTGGCGGAAATATTGAAAATTGATGCAAGTGCATAACCGTCATCCTCTGTTGAAGAATTCTGATGGGGTAGAAAATCTGGTGAAACCAAGACTTCATCACAGGATACTTCTGGAATGACTTCTGCTTCAGGTATCTGATCTCCAATTTGAAGAGAAGAGCTTGTTGCTGAATCTTTGTCTACTTTTTCCGCAGAAGTGGAAGGAGGGGGCAAATTTGATGGCCATTCAGTGGTTCTCTGAGCTGGATTTCTGCTTAGGAAATCTGCAAGAATATTTTCTTCAGATTTAATATGATGTACAGTCAAATCATACTCTGACAAGAAAGTTAGGTAACGCTGCTCCCTTGCTAGCAAGTGATTAGCATCAGTCTCTTTTTTAAGTGACTGTGTGACTGAAAGATTGTCACAAAACACATCTACCTTCCTTGCTTCTACTATGTGGGTAAATTTCTTAATTGTTTTAACCAAGGCAAGGAGTTCCTTGCTATATATACTGTAACCAATTTCAGTAGGATTCAATCGATAACTGTAAAATCCCAGCGGAACTGTTTTTTCATTTTCCGTAGAAACTACTACACCTGCCAAGGCTGTCTGACTAGCATCAGTGAAAACAGATATTTGAGCATTATTAGAAGGAAAACCCAAAGGTATAGCATTTTTGAGGGCCAATTTGGCCATATTAAAGGCTTCTTCTGCCTCAGGATTCCATTTTACTCTGCGTTGAGAGTATGGTGCACCTTTGAGAAAAGAAAGAAGAGGAGAAATAATTTCAGAAATACCAGGAAGAGAAGAGCGAAAATAGTTTAGACTACCTATGAAAGAACGTAAATCTTTGATAGTCTTGGGTTTTGGGATATTCATAATAGCAGTGGTTTTATCCTCATTAGGGAGCATGGAGCCTTCGGACACATCAAAACCTAAATATGTAACCCGAGACTGTCCAATTTGGCACTTATCAGCACTAAGTCTCAAATTAAAAGATTTTAACCGGTCTAGTACCATTTCTAAAATCTTCATGTGTTCATCATGAGTAGGAGTGGCGATGAGGATATCATCAATATATATAAAAATGTTAGGGATTTTAGAAAGAATTAAAGATATGTATTTTGTAAAACTAGTGGGACTGGAATGGAAGCCTTCTACAATACTATTATATGAGAAACTGCCAAAAGGAGTATTTATAGTTAAGAACTTTCGACAATCAGGGTGGACTTTAAGGTTATAAAATGCCTTTTTTAAGTCTAAAACAGAAAATACTTTACACCCGTGAAGTAAGTTCGTAAAGTCATTTAAGTTAGGGAGACTGAAATTGTCTCGAACAGCTCGTTTGTTCAGTAATCTCAGATCGGCTACTATTCGGACTCCACCACTAGGTTTAGAAAGTACCGAAATCGGAAATCCCCAAGGTGAGTGCGAGGGAGAAAGTACCCCAGCATTTACTAACCTGCCTATCTCTTCTTTGGCCTTATCATATAAACTAGTAGAGATTCTGCGACTTTTAATGTTTATTGGGGAACCCATAACTTTAAATTTATATGGAATTAATTCATTTAAGGAATTTTGTTCAGCGGGGGAAAGAGGAAATTTTGTAAAGCCTATTTCACTTGTATTATTAAAATCACTTTCTTTATTAATATCACTTTTATTCATACTTATTTCATTTCTATTTTTATTACACTTGTAGGAGGCATTGTCCTGATAGCTACCCCCAGGGATATTATTATTATAATTATTATCTCTCACATTAACATTTTCTAAAATTTTATATAAATCATCAAACAACATTTTATATTCACCTAATAGAGAAGTATAAAGGGAAGGCGCGGAAGGGAGTTTAGGAGAAAGAGTTAAATTTATATAATTAAAATCATTTGTTATGGGTAGTGCTTCAGAACCATTCCCTTGAATGACTTCACAAGAAAGACCAGTTGTGGCATCAATTATAATATTTGAGCTAAAATCTAGGTTAAATTTATATTTAGTAAAAAAATCTATCCCTAAAATATTATCAATTACATCAGCGATTAAAAATATATGCTCATAGTCCCTTTTTAGCAGGAAATTTAATTTTTTAGTTATACAATCATAAATGTTAATCTGACTTCCATTAGCAGCTGTAAGAAAGCCAATAGGATCTTTCCTTTGTTCTGCAGAAGCCTTTAAAATAGAAAATGAACTCCCTGTATCTAACAAGAATAATTGCTTTGAATTAGCGTCATATATACGAAGGAGACAATTAATTGCAAAATTTTTACATTCGTTTACATTTAAAACTTTGGGAAGCACTGACCCATTGCAAGAATCTGCATTTTCAACCCGCATCGCAGTATTTTGGCTTGGAACTAAAGATTCCAGCCCAATAACTGACTTTTCGCTACCTTGATAATGCATATCCTTACCCTTAACACTATTATCAGAGGAAATCAAATTTTCCCTATACCAAGATTCATTTTCACTCAACTGAGAAGCTCTCTCGCATAAAACAGATTGTTTTACGCCATTATTAGCATTTTCACTTGAATGAACATGAACCTGGATATTATTTTTATTAGCATGCAAAATTGTATCAACATTTTTACCTACACTGTTGTAATTATTATTCAAGTTTGGTTGGGGGTAGCTTTCCTCCCTAAGACTTTCTATATTGTTAAAACTACTTTTGTACTTACAAATTTTACGAGTTACCACTGGATTAAAACGCACTTTCTTTATACAGGGGCGTAACTCCACCCCTATACTTAGTTTCCCTGCGAAGGTAGGGAAGTAGGTCCAGCATTGTTTTGTGATGGCGCTTGTGCCAACAAATGAGCCATTTTGCAAGTGCCTCCTTGGCACCTGCTAGCCATTTCACGGAATGTGAAATGGTAGTAGCAAAGGGTTCCATCTTTTCTAAATCCTGAAGGTGATCGACGACGGTTAGATCGACCTCTGTCCCAGCCAGGAGAGCGACCTCTGTCCCAACCATTATCATTACGAGACATCCGTAGATCTAATTGATTTACTTGATATGTGAGGGCCTCCAACTTCTGGAACATCTCACTTAGTCGATTGTTTATTTGGGCCAAATCATTGTGTGAAATGTGGTCTTCTTTCCTAGGTTGGGGATCACTTGCCCTGGTAGGGATGAATGGAGTCACAGCATTGACCGAATAATCTGGATAGGATTTTGATTTATGACGTTGGGATTCCATGAACACGTCAGCTGCTTCGGCCAATTTATGAATATCCGCATCCCCTTTCAATACCGTTAATAACGGTACCAGATCCTCAGGTAGAACACGAAGAAACATCTGTTTCATAAGGTTTTCATTTTGATGTAGAAGCCATTGATAACTGCGGATTCCTAATGATGCTTTAATTCTGTTAAGATATGCTGTGGGCTTTTCACCAGGTTTAAGCTCCTGCCGAAATAAATTTTCAGCTTTCTCTTTATCAGATGGAGCATAAGTTTCAGTTACAAGGCGAACCAATTCTTCATATGTTTGGTCGTTGATAGGATAGCTTATTCTTGAAGTTATAGCCGAAGGTAAGAGAGGACCAAGAAGTTGAACCTTTTCAATATTATCAGTAACAAAATATAGGCTAAATAGAAATTCCACTCTATCTAACCACTTTCCCACATCCCTTGTTTCAAACCGAGGAATATCCTGCACAGAGAGTACTTTCCTAGTTCTTCGATGTGGTTCGGGTGATGGGGAGCGAGAACGATCATCACTCTCAACCAATAAGTTATTAGAGTTGTGACCGTCGTTCCTATTTAGATTTTCATTATGTCCATCATTTTCATTTATATCAACATCTACATGATGTATAGAAATTCCAGACGGTGGATTATTTAAATTTTGAGCACCAGACCTGCTTCTAGTCGAAGTCATCGTTGTAATTCACAAAAAGTTTTTTTTTTTTTTTTTTTTTTTTTTTTTTTTTTTTTTTTTTTTTTTTTTTTTTGTCTTAATTGTACATACACTTAAAAACTTTATTTCACTGTTTTATTAGTTATTTTGTAGTAAAAGCACTTGACTCACTTTAACTACACAATTACCCAAGTAGGCTAATTTTGTAAAATTGTTTAAAAAAAAAATTATTAAAACCATTTATTTATAAAAATAGGCCTGTTGCTACAATAATAGTTGTAGCCCCTAAGAGAGGACAGATAGTTCAGTAGGCTAGGCTCTTAAACTAGTACTAGGCCTAGTTTTAACTTAAAACTTTTTTCTTTATTATTATGTTTTTCACTTTTATATCTGTAGATTTTTTTCTTGCTTTATTATTTATGAATGCACTAAAAACTATAGTCTTTTTATTTTTATTGTTGAACGCATTTACGTGCGTGAGTAGCCTAGGCCTATACTGGCTTATTTTTCCAAAGTTATTAATTTCACTGAAATTTTACTTTTTTAATTTTTATATATAGTAATTTATATTTTATTTTTTTATTTTTATTTTCGTAGTGTCACTCTGGGTCACCAACGTGGAAGGCCTTATTCTAGGTCTACCTCGCCAACGAAAAGTATACGATTTTCTTTCACTTAACCTTTAATTTTATATTTCCTTCTTATTTTATGTCCGGGGCATAACAAAGATATTTTCGGTATGTATTTTATTTAATTATTAAAATTATTTACAGTAAGTTTATAACTTTATACTATGCGTGCGTCGTACGCGCTATTGTTTTTATCTACTCTACTCTATTTGGCGGGCTAGAAATAAAAAAACAAAATAAAATGTGACATGGGTAATTTTGAGGGGCAATTTGCCAACCGTTAACAACTTTACAATTATGGCATTTCTCGCCATTTTTCGTAATTATTACAAAGTATTCACATCAAATATACAAAGTATTTTATAAACAAATTATTAATGAAACCAATTTGTTTGCATATATATATATATTAAATATATATACTATATATATATATATATATATAAATAAATTATATATATATATATATATATA
>JABUQX010101738.1:5000-16159 GCA_015478945.1 Trachelipus rathkii
GAGGGGGGGGGGGGTAGCCAAATAGAGTTATTTTATCCCAAAAACCAAATAAAACCAAAATTAAATTATAAAATTAGTTCATAAAAAATAATGTACTTAAAAATGTACTTAAGTTAATTGACAAGTACTTAGTACCTAGTACTTAAGTACATTTGATAAAAGTACTTAATACTTAGTACTTAAGTACTTTTAAACCATGTACTTCGTACTTTGTACTTAAGTACTTTCAAAGTACTTAATGCCCAGCTCTGTATATATATCAGTGGTGTTCATACTTTTGCCTATGAAGATCGACCAACAAACTTTTAAAGAATCGGTGATCGACACTTGCCAAGAAAAATTTTAAGTATACATTCTTAGGTAGAAACTACGTATCCATAGGTCGGGGTAAAATAATTTACCAAGGTCACTAACTACAAATCAAACTACATTACGAGCATACGATTTTTACTACAGAATAGAAAATACAAAACGGAGTAAGGAAAAAATTATTGTCGGGATGACGAGGCATGGCATTGGTGATCCTCTGCGTATTTTGCAAAAGATGGCGTGTAGCTACTTATTGCTAAACGCAAGCATGACATTAAGTGATCATCTGTTAGGCGAGTACGGTATTTAGATTAGATTATTTTCATTTGAGAAAATGCAGACTCGCATAAATATGTTGACCCAAAGAAAGCGGTTACCTGAAGTGCTACTTTCTTCAAACAAGGATATTTATCTTCGGACATAAAAAGCCAGAAATTATTGTCTGCAGCTCTCGCTTTGAGGTTAATGTCAGAGATTAGCTTTACAACTTCGTTTTCGACTGTAGTCGTCTCCATATCAAATAGCTTTGAAATTTCCGAAGCAACTTCTTGCACGTCCAGGCAAGCGAAGGGGTAAGTCATAAATGCCAGAGTTCCCTCTATGTTTTTTATATCTGCAAAGCGCCTTTCAAATTCCTCAAGAATTTTTTTTAGCTCGGCTTCATAACTGCCCTTGTAATCGATTTTTCAAAAGCAAAGAAGGAAAGTTCTTACAATTTTTTCTTCTAGTTGTGCAATTAGTAATTTTAACTTGCATTTAAATGCGTTTATTGAGCTCATCAACTCGATAATGGTTTTGTCTTTTCCTTGAAGCTCCAAATTAATCCCATTTAGATGCTTAGTTATATCGCTTAGGAATGATAAATCATTGAGCCATTTTTCATTTTTAAGCATTTGACACACGTTACCTCTTCTTTCCAGGAAAATAATAATTTCGGGTAGTAACACTTTTTTAATTGTTTTAAATGATTGGGATATTTCTGCGATCGACCCACAGGCCTCTCGCGATCGACCGTTTGAGCACCACTGATATATAAATATATATATATATATATATATATATATATATATATATATTTATATATATATATATATATTATATATATATATATATATATATATATATATATATATATATATATATATATATATATATATTTTTATATATATTATTATATTTATATTGCCCCTGGCCCCTTATTTGGGGTCCATGTCATCTCCAGAAACCCAGCGACCTCCACCGGGCGGAGCCACAGGTCTCTTAGGGAGGAAATCTGATAGAGTGTTCTGTAGGGTGTAAGTGGTGGGCACCTCAGAAGGAGGTGATCTACTGTTTCAGCCTCTGTTAGGCATCTGCGGCAGAGTGGTGAGGTAACGTCTTGTAGTCGAAACCTGTGTCTGTACTCCTGGAGATCCGGGTGATACCCGGATCTCAATCTAGAGAGTGAGATTTGGATCTTTCGTGGGAGTGTTTTTTGCGTTGCAGAAATTTCTGGGGGGCGTGAGTTTATGAGGTATTGCTGAGTAAAGTATTTTTGAATGATTTGAGAGAGATGTGTCGTTTGGGGGAATGGGAATGAGTAGAGAACATCGGAAGATGGAGGGGACTTTAACCGATGAATAATGTGATCTCGTAGTTAATTGTGACATGGGTTGGTTGGGTCGAGAGCCTTGGCATAAAATTGTTCCAATCATATCAAAATGGTCCTGAATGGGGAGAATTTTTTTTCCTCGTGTAGATGCTGAATTGGGGTGGTTTTCAGACAGCCCGTGATAGTTCGAAGGGCAGTATTTTGTATTCTTTGTAATTTGATTCTATTGGTAGGTGAGGTTTGGGGGTACCAGACTGTTGATCCATAGTTGATTGTAGTTCTTGAGAATTTTTTGTATGTAGTTGTCAGCGTGGTTGTTTCATTGCTGAAGCTGTGTGAAACAGAGTTCGGTAGGACATGTAATTTCTGTTTGCTGTACTTATGAAATTTTGAAGTTCTTGTTTGGTTCTTTTGTTTCGAAGTTTCATTCGATATTTTGGAATGTTTTTACGGATTTGCGTTATGGAGTTGCTTTCGGAGTAGTAATAATTTGGGTGTCCTGTCAGTTGTGATAAGGTTATGGATGATTTCTCGGCAGAGGATGACATTCTGGTTGGAAGGCAACCATGCTTCTAAACGATTTATGCAAGGTCCTGAGTATGATTTCTAGCATGGGTACTAAAGGAGTCTGATATTGGTTATAGTTATATATATTATTCTGCGTAGGTTATTAGTTCTGAATTAGAAGTTCGGGTAGGATGCCCAGCTGTAAATAGTTATAACCAGAATCGGAGATAAAATGCTCCAGGGGGCGAAGTATATTCAAGTAGGATTACATTCATGTTTTATTAATGGATGTGTAATACATCAGAAACCCCATATATATATATATTGTAGCTATGTATATGTCTAAATGTCTCATTTAAAATACAATATAAACGTCGCAAATAAATATACAAGTATTGCAAAATACTATATCTTATTTATTCTGTAGTCGGGAATGAATGTAAAAGAAAGAGAAGATAAAAACAAAATAAAACAGAAACCAGAGAAGCTTAAAGGATTTTACAACAGCTTATAGCCAAAACTTAATGGAATTTGGGTTTCGCGATGCAAAGATTGTTGAATAGGTTGCTGGCAGGTAAGAGTAATTTTACGAACATTATTTGAAGTTGGTCAGCGTTAAAAATTAGCAATATGTTGCTAGGTTTAAAACCTCATTTTTGGATTACGACCGTGAATAAAAAATATCAGGAATACACCTATTTTTTTCAGCTGAAAAATACAAATAGAATATTCTTGTGTTTTAAATTAAAGATATTATTAATTATTTATTAACATAATTAATATAATTTATTAATATAATAATAATAATATAAGAAATTCACTGATTGGGTCAGTTAAATTAACTCCGGAGGTCAAATTTTCCCACAGGTCAGGTTGAGATGATGTTTAAGAAAAAATAAAGTTAATTTTAATAATTTTTAATAATATAATATATATATATATATATATATATATATATATATATATATATATATATATATATATACTATATAATATATATATTATATATATATAATATATATATAATATATATATATATATATCTATAATGTATAATATATATAATATATATATAATATATATAATTTATATATTTATTTATATATATTATATATATAATATATATATAATATATTATATATATATATATTATATATATATATATATATATATATATATATATATATATATATAAGGTTTTGAAAATTGCAAATTTATACGTGATTTATTTAATACTGGAATGAAAACAAAGTCTGGATTTATCAACACAGCAAAAATCTTATTTTCATGACTCCTTGACATAGTTTAGAATTTAGATAACTGTACATAAGGACGACAGAGCTCGCAACCCGGACATTTTTTAAATTTTATTTCCTTATAAAACTCAAGCAATATCATTTGTGAACAAACTCGCTGAGCTGAGAAGTCAATCTTCGGAAGAGTAGAAAAACAAAGCTTAGGCATGAAGACCAAATGGAGAAAAATTCTCGTCCCACTGTCAGGCAAACGTCAATATATATATATATATACTATTATATATAATATATATAGTTATATATATATACTATATATATACTATATTATATATATATATAATATATAAACTATATAAATATATATATATATATATTATATTTATATATATATATATATATAGTTATATATATATTTTCTTTCTTTCTTTCTTCACCTTCCTCTTTGCCCCAGATTGGGGTAAGGTGCTGTACAATCATCGGAAAAGAAAAGCAAAGGAGAACATGACAACGTCGAAAAGAAAGCCCAGCCTTACCGCCCCCTCTGTACCATTAATTAGTGAGAGCTCGTCACAGACAGAAAATCCACCCTAGAGCATCATGAGACCGCAACGACCCTCACTTGGTAAATCGTCAAATGTAAGGCAGTCCCTGGCCCAGGTGGGCCACAACCATGCCCCATCACAAACCGCCATTCTCTCCTATCATTCACCCTTACTCTCGCCTCTGCCAAACTCCACATTCTCTCTGCTTCAGACATTCGTTCACCGACTCAATCCACTTTCTCTCGTCTCCCCAGCCGTCGGTTCCCAAACACTCTCCACTATAACACTCCCTAACCAACCGGCTTTCATTCATCCTTTCCACATGACCAAACCATCTCAACATACTTTCAGTTTATTCTCTCTTTACCCCTTTCTTCACACCACAGCCACTCTCTAATACGTTCATCTCTCTTTATCAATTTCTTCTCACACCTAACCACACCCCTAAGATTGTCCATCTGAACACCTGAACTTAGATCTATACTTCTTATTCCAGACCATAGTCTCAACACTAATACATATACACAGGTAACAACATACCTCTTGTAAGACCCTAGCCACACTCAAGACTTAGTCCCCTTGCATTCACGAAAGATTTAATTGACCAGCCACCTTCCTGCCATTTCACAACTTTCCTACACACTCTGCATCATCCGTTCCTTTCTCACCCAACATATACCCTAAATATTATAAACTCAAACACTTGTTCTAGCTGCTCACCATCTAACATAACTTCTCCCTGAGGAGTGTTCCTCACCACAACCATACGCTACCTCTTATCACGTTACTTTCAAGCCCTCCTTTTTACACAACCCTGCCAAATCTCTCTACTACCAAATCCTCTCAACTCTCTCAGATTCGCACACAGAACGCAAATCACCGCATATAATTATGGTTAAGGGGCACCCTCCACTCGATCTCCATTCTCCACCATTTCTAACACATTTCCGCCATCCCCAATCGAATTCTTCAAACCCCAGTCCATAGTACAAATTGAATAACCCAAGGAGACATAACACAACCGTCTTACTCCGCTGATTAATCTAAACCAATCACCATTGACACCGTTTTTCTTACACACGCTTCCTATCGTCATAACATACGTTTGATTCCATTCAAGAGCCTACCACCAACACCATAATATCACTAACACCTCCTATAACGCTTCCCTATTAACTCTATCATCCCCTGTTGCAATCCATAAAACCTAAATACAATTATATTCTTGCTCTCCCTCATTTTTCAATCATTTGTTTCAATGTAAAGATTTGATCCAACATCTCTACCACTCCTAAAACGCAACCTTGTTCTTCACCAATCATCCTTCAGTCACTCGACTGCACTCTTTCGACCAAATACCAGCATATACCTTCTCTCCCCTACAATACTCAATAAACTTATTCCTCTATTATTTCTACAGTTTCCCCTTTTCTCCCTTACCCTTATAAGGGGACTATTACCGGCTCTCCTCCAATCCTTGAACTATAGCCCTCTATAAACGCTTAAAATTACCAACTCCAAATCCAATCAAATCACCATCTCGCTCCGTTTCTTGATCATTTCACAGTAATTTCATCTATACCTGCAAGATTTACCAATTCTTCAACTGTTTCACTCTACCCATTACCTCCTCCTTTCTAATAACCTCATCCCCAAAATACCTATTCCTCTTGCACCATCAAACCACAACACATTCACTATCACCTCATTCATTACTGTTAATATTGTGCAGATTTCGAAGTGTTCTTTCAACACTCCTCTCACACCCATTTCATCAGTTAAACAAAAAGACCATCCCTATTCATATTCTAAGCAATTCCCCTATTCTCATTCTTAAACCTTAGCGCTTCCTTCCAGAAGAGCTCCTTTCCCCTGTAAGTCCCGATTCATTCTCCTTCCAAACTCTTCATTTACCTCTTTTTCTCCTACGTATGCACCTTAGTATTCTTTTTTCCTCCTATATAATTCCAAGCATCTTGCTTTTGAGTCTTCATCATTTGCCTTTAGTACATTCAACCACGCTTCTGTTTTTTTTACCTTTCTTCACCTCTTCAATCCACCATTCACTGTTAACATTCCTTACTTCGCTACGTAGCGCATCCACGATACTCCTTGCACTACTACAATGCTCTTCATTTGCCGCCCAATTGTTCAGCATCAACTTGTCACATCAACATTTTAGCTGAGCGAGCGTCTTACATACTTATCCTTATTGTCTTGCTCACTTAACTTCTCAATCTTAATTTTACCCTACTCCCTTTCGTATCACCTTCCTCTCCATCAAGCCCTCCCACTAACTTAATTTACATAGAAAAACAAATGATCCGACAATCCATTCTAAACCCCTAACTGAATTACATCAACACATACTTTTAACATCTCCTTCTTCAACCAACACTAAATCAATCATACTTTTTTCAACTTCGATACCATCTCTACCTACACCACTCTAGTAAGTACTTATTGGATACTCTTGGTGTTTTAAAGAAAGGTATTAGCTTAAGGATCATCTCTCTTCACAGAAATCAAATCAACTTCCTATCATTCTCCATTTTCTCTGCCGCACCCCAAACCACCTGTTATATCCATCCCTTTTTGAATCACGCTATCCAACCATTCAGGTCTCCCAAAACTATCAATCTGAACTCCTACTCACCCCATCTAGATACGTCATTCAGATTTCCCAAAAAAATCGTACTGCTCTTCAAGTTTCCCTCCTTTTGGTTTATACGTCACACCCCCACATACCTTGACCTTTTCAACTTAAATTTACCATTAAATATTCTAGGACTCACACTCAAAGTCTACCATAGCTTTGTAACCACAGTCACTCATCAAAATTGCTAAACTCCTCTCTCCCCTCTCTTCTCTTCCAGCACCAGCATGGCACACATTTCACACCAACGCACTTATTTCTTCCGTTCCTTTCATCTTTGTTTCAGTCCACAGCGAGCAAATCAAATTTGCCCTTCTAAAATACATCCATCAGCTCTCTCCTCTTCTCCTCGACATTTATTCCTCGACATTCCATGTACCTCATACATCATACAATTTCGCGAAAGAATAGAAGGCCGTTACGGCGTCACGACCTTCTCCGAGGCCCTGGCATTAGCATTCCTGGCAAGAGAATTTTTTAGTGGGCAGCCAACCAACTACCACCGTCCCTGTAAGTCGACTTCTACGAACACGCGAGGACATACGAGTGGGCCAATTCTTTTCTCCCACACACAGGGATATGAGTAGTAGGGATGTCTGTAAAGCGATCTAGAAGAGGGTGTGTACTTTAAGTAGTGTAGATGATATGTGGATAAATGGTGGTCAGTAAGTAATGTTGCCGTGGAGGATAAGTTGTGTGTAAGAATATGAATGCGCAAAAGAGAAAGACGCACCATAAAAATGGGAGGTAATTTCCTCGGCTTCGATATGCCGTTCTCTCCCCTATATATATATTAATAATATATAATATTAAATATAAATAATATATATATATATATCTAATTATATATATATAAATATATATTATATATATATATATATAATATATATATATAATAATATATATATATATAAGTAGTATAGGGTGCACAACTACCGCTAAACTGCAACCGGATGTTGCACATGTTGCAAAGCAACATTTGCAACTCCGTTTCAAGCTTGGATGCGTCAAATTAAGGGTTTTTAAGGTCGGTGGACGAATTTAAGGTCTTGAAGACCGACTTATGAGGTTTTGAGCCTGAACTCGTGGATTTTATCCCCCAAAAGGGGGCTTAGCCCCCAAAGGGTTTTTTTTGGTTCCAGAAGGTTTTAATGATCGATAGATCATTTTGATGGTTTCAACGATTTATCGATGTTTTTCACCCCTATATCGATGTTTAAATCGTCTTTCTAGGCTGCTCTGGTTGACTTTTTACCTTGAAAAATATAATCGAAAGAAAATTATTAATAACATTCGTTCGATATATCGTTGTAGTTGAGCGGTATTGAAGGCCTCTGGAATCCTGGAAGGATTCCAGGAACCGGAACCTGGAAACTGGAAAGTACTAATTGAAATCCTGGAATTCCAGGAAAAAAAATTAAAGTAAAAAAAAAATAAATAAATAAAAAAAAAAATATAGAAATGTTTAATTAACGATTATTATTTTAGCCGTGCATGTCCCGCCGCGCGTAGCGTTCAATCACTCTGCCGCCCGCACCGCCACCGCACCGCACCGCTACGTCCAATGTGTGATGGGTCGAGTTCCAAAAATCTGGAAATGGTCGTAGAAGGTTGAAATTTGTATAATGTATAGAAGATGGAGGAATGAGGAAGGAGGAAGAAGGAGGAACGAGGAATAAGAATGAATGGTGTTTGGAACCCTAAGGAGGTGGGTCCCTAACTGAAATAAAAAAAAGAAGAAGAAATGCACGGAGTGCATAAGAGAAATGGAGGATGAGAGGAGAAGAGAGATGAAAGAGGAAGGAGGAAGATGGAAAGGAGACGTGAGAAAGCGAGACAGAGTTTGGACGGCACTGTCTGGAGCCGTACGGTGCTGAGTAAACATTCGTTGCCTCGACTAACATTTCTATTTCAAAAATCTCGTTTCTTTTATAATCGACCTCAACTAAAATATATTGTTTGCTATTTTATTTATGTTTCATTTTACATTTGTTATGTTTTATAATTTTTTATGTTTTTAAGATTTTTGCTTTCAATTTTAATTTTTTTTTTTTTTCCTTTTTAAATTTTAATTTGTTTGAAACATTTTGTTTTACTACAAATTTTATGCTTTTCATATTTATCAACTTAAAAAATTTGCATTTTTACAACAAAACCTTTTTACAGTAACAGTAATCAGTAAATCAAGCTGTCCTCCATACCCCTCCCAACCCCATTCGTGATCTATTGATATATTGATTCAAGTCATATTTTTGTATGACATAAATACAAAAACTTTATTTATTTTGTTTGTTTTTCTTTTCTTTAAACATTTTGTTTTTACTAAAAAAATTTATTTTTTTATGTTTATAACTTAAAAATTTGCATTTGTTTACATACCCTAAAGCAGAAATCAGAAATAGTAAATCCAGCTGTCCTCCTCATCACTACCCTACCCAGCCATGGATCTTATTGATCTATTGTCTATTGATCTTTGATCTATTGATCTATGATCTATTGATCTATTGTATAGAATAACCAAACTTTTAATTATTTTTTGTTTTGTTTTCTTAAACATTTTGTTTAACTAAAAAAATTATTCTTTTTCTGTTTTATAACTTAAAAAATTTCATTTTTACATACCTAAGCAGTAAATCAGTAACGTAACAACACCCACTCACCCTCCTATCCATCCGAGATCTATTGATTCAAGTCATATTGATAAGTATCTTTTTGTATAAACATAACATAAAAATAAATCTTTGAATGTATCTGTTGTTGTTGAAATGTCGCGTTTGTTGTTGGATTTGTTGCAGTTGTTGATGTATTGTGACTGGCTTTGTTTTGTTGCTGTTGTTTGTTGTTGAAATGTTGCGTTTGTTGCATTTGTTGCTGTTGTTGTGTTGTTGTTGTTGCTGTTTGTTGTTGTTGTTGTATTGTTGTGTTGTTGTTGTTGTTGTTTGTTGTTTGATTATTGTTGTTTGTGTTGTTGTTGTTGTTGTTGTTGTTGTGTGTTGTTGTTGTTGTTGTTGTTTGTTTGTGTGATTGCTGTTGTTCTTGTTACTTACAAATATTGTATCAATTCTTTCAGTCTCACGCACAGACAAGTTAAATGAAAAATACAGATTTTGTTTAAACTATTTAAATATATGATGTTAATTTTACATAACATGTAATATTGAAAACTAAACAAAAATATATCTCAACCTAGCCTAACTGACATACAACCTATTCATTAACACAGGTAACTAAAATTAGAAGTTTCCACTTACCAGCAGAAGAAGGCATAACAATCTCATCTCTACTATACACACCGAATCAACATATATTATTATTATTATTATTATTATTATTATTTTAATTTTTCTTATTATTATATTATCTATATTCTTATTATTATAATATTAATTAAAATATTAATAATGTGTAATTTTTATTATAATTATTCATTATTATATCAATTATGATTTATTATTTTTATATTATTTTAACTATAATTTTTTTACCTTTAAGTGAATGTTGTTATATTCAACATAGATCTCACAAACACCAATAACGCGTGCTGTCACTTAGCCTGCAGGTCTACAACTAGAACACTTGTTGGTAAATTGCTCTCTAACCTGAACAGCCTAAACATTAAGCAATTTTCGTACGCTCCAATGGTAACCAATAAGAACTGTATTTGGCTATGCATTCACGGACAACCAATGAATTCGAGGAATGACTCTAGAAATCTTAATATCTTTGACAAACACGAGAAGGGTAACGAGCTTATTTACTTTGCTCCCAATATCTTTTGAAACATGAGAGAAGGGGTAAACGAGATTTATTACTTTGTTCACAATAATTTTTTGACACATGAGAAGGTAAAGAGATTTATTACTTTGTTCCCCTTTTGTCCTAACTTAACATCTGTTTATCATAAACAGTAAGTTTTTTATTATATTAATTATTATTATTTATTATTATTATTTTATTATTATTATTATTATTATTATTATTTATTATAATTATTATATTATTATTATTATTATTATTATTATTATTATTATATTATTATTTTATTATTTATTATATTAATATCAACTATTATATATATAAAAACATAACAAACTTAACATACCATACGCACACAACACACACACCACACACACACACACACACACACACACACCATAATTATAAACTTTACTTAATACATTAACCTGGCAAATCATCGTACTAACTTACTGATCACATGCCTGTTATTTCTATGATGTCAAACAGACTGTGTACATTTTCTAAAGTTGTTGAAGACATTTATATTTTTCACATATTAA
>JABUQX010101739.1:0-5000 GCA_015478945.1 Trachelipus rathkii
CCTAGGGCTTTATTACATCTATGCATTGAATTATCATCAGAATATCCATCAATATCATACCGAAGCACAAGCGCTTCATATATATATATATAGCTATATATATATATATATATATATATATATATATATATATATATATATATATATATATATATATATATATATATATATATATATATATATATATATATATATATATATATAAATATATATATATAAATATATATATATATATATATATATATATATATATATATATATATATATATATATATATATATATATATATATATATATATATATATATATATATATATATATATATATATATATATATATATATATATATATATATATTTATATATCATATCTCTTCTCTCACCTCTATATATATATATATATATATATATATATATATATATATGTATATATATATATATATATATAGTTAGCATATAGTTATATAGTTATATAGTTATATAGTTATATAGTTATAAAGTTATATAGTTATATAGTTATATAGTTATATGGTTGTATAGTTATTTAGTTATATAAGTATGTAACTATATAACTAAGTAAATATATATATATATATATATATATATATATATATATATATACATATATATATATAAATATATATATATATATATATATAAACATATATATATACCTCATATATATATATATATATATATATATATATAAATATATATATATATATATATATATATATATATATATATATATATATATTGCAACAACAACTACAATATATCTTGTATCTATACTACTATATATATATATATATATATATATATATATATATATATATATATATATATATATATATATATATAAATATATATATATATATATATATATATATATATATATATATATATTTAACAAATATAACAAAATCGAAGCACGGTTAAAGCAACCTTACAGAGTAAGATTACAAACCACCTGTTCCGGTGTCAACTAGCAAAGCTTACCGTAACCTTATCATAAGCTTAAGGCTTGTCATTTTCCACCTTACGGCAACCTTTTCATCCGTATCACGGCAAGGGTACGATAAGGTTTTTGAAAGCTTAAATTGCTATCTGGGTATATATATATATATATATATATATATATATATATATATATATATATATATATATATATATATATATATATATATATATATATATATATATATATATATATAACATCCAACAAAAAAATAACATCCAACAACCTATTCTGATCATAAACCAGGAAAAATAGTAGGGTTCATAGACAGGCATAGCAAGCCAATATTGTAAAAAAATCTTTCGCTTACAATTCTCGAAGTGTAGCCTCGGAACCAGGACGGATTTAAAGGCGGCGACCTTTTAACCGAAAACGGAACACGAATTTGACCGCACTTAAAATGAGCAGCTTAAATATAGCAACTTATAAGATATAAGAAAATGAATAGGTTCTGGAGGAGTGGTAGAGTGCCAGAAGAGTGGCGGAAACGAGAATTGTGGGTGTTGATAGCGGAAGGGATTTGGGAGATGGTTATGCTTACAGTGGCATATCACTAATAAATCATATAGTAAAGATATACGAAATAATGTTAGAGAGAAGACTGAGAGTTTGGATAGAAGCAAAGTTGGGAGGAAAACAGCATTCGTTCAGGAAGAATTGAAGAACAACGGATCTGGTTTTTTGTTTAAGACAGATTGTAGAGAAGAAATGGAATTCAATGTTGGGGTGGCGTGTCCTCCGTGGATTTGAAAAGCTTTCGATTCGGTGCCAAGAGATAGGTTGTGTGAATGTCTAGAAGAGTGAAAGGAGCGTAAGCATTAGCATAAATGTTGCAACCGGATGTTGCAAAGCAATAATTGCAATATTTTGCAACTTTCTGTTTTTGGCGTTTCAGGAGTCAAATTAGGGGTTTCCAATGTCAGGAACCTGTTTCCGAGGTCAACAACGCGTTTCGAGAGCCGGATCACAGGCATTTGAACAAGCCATATCAGCAGCTTACTTTGTCAATGGTCTCAACTCTGGAGGAGTTTCGTTGTTTTGGCTCAATGAGGACAGCGCTCGTCTGAGGGCAGTGGCACGTCTCCAAGGCCGAGTTTGAGGGCAACGGCATGGTTCCAAGGGAAACGATGCGATTCCAATGTGACGTCTCGTATGCGAGGTCCGATAGACTTCTTTTGGTGGTTTTTGAACGTGAAGTCAGAGGATTAACCAAGCAAATGATCGATAGATTTTTGATTTTTGTAAAATTGTGCTCAGCAATTAAAAAAAATAAAAGTAGGTTTTGAAATTCGACATTGCTGAGCACTATTTTACAAAAATCAAAAACTAAAATGTGCATTTTGTGCGTAATATACCCATCTACGCATATTTCAAGTTTTGAAGTCATTTCGAAAAAAATTGTAGAAGTTGATACGAAAAAATTTCAAAAAATTAGGTTCTGAAAAAATGAAAATGCCAAAACAGTTACTACAGACACAGAAAAACACCCAAAAAATGACGTTCTACAGGTAAAAAAATGCTGCGGTTTTCTATTTTCCATATCAGAATTGTCTAAAAATTAAGAATTTCATGTCCATTTTTAGGTGGGGGGTAAAATGGGGTCCCAAAATCTCCAATATTGGATCCTTCTCTTCACGGAGAATAGATTATGCACGATTCCGAGGCTAAATATAAGTTGCATAAATTTCCTGAGTTTGAAAGCGACGGTAGTTCCTGAAAGCTGCATTTCTGTGGAAAGTAGCATGAGAAACAAGCATTGTTAAATCAAGGATTGATAATATAATTAAGTTGAAGGGAAAGAGAATGGAATATACAACTTCATTCCAGAAAGAATCACATCAGTTATACACTCTGCATACTCCAGGAATCTTTTCTCTCTCTCAGTCTTTCTTTCTCTCTCTCTCTCTCTCTCTCTCTCTCTCTCTCTCTCTCTCTCTCTCTCTCTCTCTCTCTCTCTCTCTCTCTAATGTTTAACACATTCCAAGGGAAACCTAATAAATAAGAATAAATAAGTCCTGATGGCAAATTCACCGGGTGTGTCTTGAGAACTAGAAGAAAGCCAATTAAGGGGAGACTTCAAAGCAAAAACTCAACTATTCAAAACCGATAAAAGTAGATGTTTTTTTGATGAACAACTGTGATATCTTTAATTTTATGAAAAAAAACATAAAAAAACTGTTCGTTTTTGAACAGTTTAGGGGAATTTTTTTGAATTTTCACAAAAACTGCCATAAAATCTTTAATTTTCAAGATATTTCAAAATTTTTTGGCACTAAAAGACTCCAATTTAGTGTGGTAATAAATTTTAGTTAGACACCTTATTTGAATTTTTCTTCTTTTTAAAAAAAAAATTTACAATCTCTGAAAAGTACTTTCAAAATTTTTGAACAGAGAATAGTGAACCATGGCTAACACCACCTTACGTTCTACCAAAACATTTAATATAAACGTCAGTTTGTTTACACGTTTATATGTGAGCTTGGTACCAAATTTGAAGAAAATAAATCTGTTCGTTTTTTTATAATGAATTTTTTTTATCTAATGTAAGGAAAAAATGAAATGCTAAAAAAACATTTGGAAATTTTTTCATTTTTTAGACGGCAAAAAAAAACTTTATTGTCATATATATATATATATATATATATATATATATATATATATATATATATATATATATATATATATATATATATATATATTATATATATATATATATAACATAAATATATATAACAAATAAAAAAAAATTTTTTAATATATATATATATATATATATATATATATATATATATATATATATATATATATATATATATATATAAATATGAATATATTTCTAAATAAATATAAATATTGAAATTTAGATATATATATATATATTTATATATATATATATATATATATATATATATATACATATATATATATATATATATATATATATATATATATATATATATATATATATATATATATATATATATATATGTATATATATTATATATATCTACTTATATATATATATATATATATATTTATATATATATATATATTACTATATATATATATATATATATATATATATACTATATATATATATGCTATATATATATATATATATATATAGGTTCAAGTTTGTTTCTATTGATTTATATATATACTGTGGGAACTCAGTGATATGAAGCAGGTGAATTGAAAACTGTTCCGAGATGTCTTCTTTTTTGGAGAGGTGGATCGGACTAGTGGTAGAGCCTCCTGTACATTGTCTAACGGCGACGCTCTTGTCGATAGTTCGTGTCCCGAGTGAAATTTTTTTCGCCTTATTATTGCAAATTTGGCAACGAGCATGTTATGCGCATGTCGGCGATCCTTGACTTTGGTCGGCTGCTACTGTAACCCATGAGCACTCCCTGAAAAAATGCATTGCTTGAAGGGTTTAACCACCACTATGATTTAAATATAACAGTTTCAAGCAGTGATATCAAGCAGGAGATTTGAAATCTTCCGAGATACCTTCTTTTTTGGGAAGGCGCATCGGATTAGTGGTAAAGCCTTCTGTACATTGTCTAACGGTGACGCATTTGTCGATGGTTCGAGTCCTGGCGCGAGTGAAGTTTTTTTCGTCCTATTATTGCAAATTTGTCGCAACGAGCATATTGTGCGTATCAGCTCTCAAACTTCCAGTCAGGTGCTCTCATAACATGAACACCTAGAAGAATGCCAGTATCCCCCCAGCCCAGGGGTTTAATCCCTTCTGTGTGGATTTAAATAAGTACTGAGTTTCAAAGCAGTGATATCGAAGCAGGAGATTTGAAAAGTTTCGAGATGCCTTCTTTTTCTGGGGAGGTGGATCGGACTAGTAGTAGTGCCACCTCTAAATTGTCTAACGGCGACGCATTTGTCGATGGTTCGAGTCCTGGCGCGAGTGAAAATTTTTTCATCTTATTATTGCAAACCTGTCACAACAAGCATCTTGTGCGCAT
>JABUQX010101739.1:10000-12500 GCA_015478945.1 Trachelipus rathkii
TTGGAATGCTGATTCAATTTAGTGCTGAAAAAAGAGAATAAGGAAAAAAATAAAGCTGAACCATTACAGAAGACATTGATCTGTTGCATTTACGCGGAAAAAGATAAAAAATAAAAATAAAGCGTCTTATTGTTAATAGTGTACCAACGTAATATGATTAGAGCTTCATTTAGGACCTTTTATTGGTTTCTGGGTGCAAAAAATAATGGGCTTTCTATTAAATTTTGCTTTTGTACTAATCTAAAGGGTATACCTTTAATTAGCAGATCAGGATCTATACTAGCCAACTCAGGAACTGAACGGATGGCTACCTGGGAGATCTCAGACTTATCTTTGGTATTTGGAGGGTCGCGGAAGTTCCTTACCTACGGGGTATGGAGAAAACATCACCCCCTATGTTACGTCGAGAAACCGAAAACCCTAGTGTGCCATCTGAAACCGGAATTAATAAAAATCAGCATGTTTTCAACTTTGGAGGAAAACTGTAAAGATCTAATGGTACTTCTAATCATATCTCTAATTCATATAATATAAATTTTTGTACTTTATTTTATGACATTTCCTATGTGCAATTTACCGGGACTTGAATGTATTTCTTTTTCATCAAAACTATTTCTTGTTTTGATTATTTTTTTTATAAATATAATTAGTTAAATAACTATTAATAAATAATCAGATATCATTTACTACAGATATATGGATATCTAAATATATTACTATATATAAATATATATATATATATATATATATATATAAATATATATATATATATATATATATATATATATATATATATATATATATATATATATATATATATATATATATATATAAATATAACAATATCTCTTCTACATATATATATATATATATATATATATATAAGTAAAACAACCTTTCACAAAAATCAAAATAAATAAATTAATTCCATAACTCATAAATATTTACTTTACGTCCCGTCCCATTCGCCAACCGAAAAGTAATTATTTAACTTTCTATTTTGTACGTTGATTGGTCAATAATAATAGAAATACGCCTTTTGATTGGCTCTTAAAGCACTCTTGTGATTGGCTCCTAAATGATTGTGCAATTTTGTTCTGTTTTCATTTTTTTTTATGATTTTTTAACATCCTGTAGAAACAAGAAATAGACTCGGATTCGAATCCGGATTCGGAATCAAGCTCCGAATCAAAACCACTCTGATCAGATCTGGAATTGATCTGTATACAGTTCAGATCCAGATCTGGATAAATATGTATGTGGAATGTTGGGTGATCAGATAGGTCGAATCAGGCACCTATGGATTCAGATCAATTCAAAATTAGTTGGATAAATCAGGTTGGATCTAGTCAGTTCACGACACACATCACTATTTAATATATATATATATATATATATATATATATATATATATATATATATATATATATATATATATATATATATATATATATATATATATATATATATATATATATATACCATAACCTACTCTCTACCCTATATATATATATATATGCCTATATATATATATATATATATATATAAGATATATATATACTATATATATATATATATATATATATATATACCTATATACTCTCTATATATATATATATATATATATATATATATATATATATATATATATATAATATATATATATATGTATATATATTTATGTATATATATATAATATATATATATATATATATATATATATATATATATATATATATATATAATAATATATATATATATATATATATATATATATATATATATATATATATATATATATGTGTAATAATATATATATATATATATATATATATATATATGCATATATCTTTCTCATATATATATATATATATATATATATATATATATATGCTTCTTCTGTATATATATATGTATATATATATATGTAATAATATATATATACATATATATATATGTTTATAATATAACCAATAATAATATATATATATAAATGTATAATAATAATAATAATAATAATAATAATATATATTAATATATATATGTAATAATAATAATATGTAATAATAATATATATATATGTATAATAATAATAATATACATATATATATAATAATATATATATATATATATATAATAATAATATATATATATAATAATAATATGTATATATATACTATCTCCTCCTGCCTGCTTATATCTCTCTCTCTCTCTCTCCCACCTGTATATCCTCTCTCCTCTCTCTCATATATATATATATATCCTCTCTCTCTCTTATCTCTCTCTATATATATATACTCTATATATATATATCTTATTCTTTTCATTAGATCAGTTCAAGCGCACGATATGTTCTTCAGTAAAAGAAAGGAAATAATCATTATTTTCAAACAATCTACTCAACTCGATATAATGTCTGCTGTTTTGGAAGAAAATTCCATTCGCATTGCTCTTGGCAGCAAGTTTTCACATTCAAAATATTTAACATCTTAGAATCCGA
>JABUQX010101739.1:17500-27687 GCA_015478945.1 Trachelipus rathkii
GTAGTATCCCTGCAACGATTTCCGCTAAGCTGATGAATATATTAAGCGAGAGTGATTAAGGGAGATACGAGATTTTTCCAACTCCGATAGGAGCCATGTTGTCTCTAGCCTAGAATGGCCCAGAGCGCAAGTTACGATCGAACAATTGGATTAATGAGGAGGAAAAGATTTAGCTCGACAAGGAATAAACCTGCTCATCCATCAACGTTACAGGCTACCCACCTGTCGGGTCAGAGCACTTGATGGGCCTGGGCCAGTCTAAAGGATATGTGCTGTAAGGGATCGGTGATAAGTGAGTGGGGATGCCAGGTTGGTCGTTCGACTAGCCGACAGCCGTCACCAGAGCTAAAGCAGTCATTCCAATTATTATTTAGCGTAGAAGCAGCGAAAGCCCCCCAAGTATGCCCTGATCAAACGAGTGCAGAAGAACGCACAGGGCAAGGAAGTGGATGCTGTTGGAGAGAAAGTATTTAAAATTAAGAGATAATAAGGTGTGGTCAGATTAGTAACCAATAGCGAGCAAGAGGTGGTGTATTATTAGAGAAGAAGGACTAGTGGTGAAACATAGGTCTAAGTAAATGTGTTCAAGAATTGATTAGGACGATCCGATGATCTTGTGTTGTTCTTTTAATTAAGTTGCTCCAGCATCGTTTAAAGACAGTGCTAGAACTTGATTCGGATGTCCTCCGCTCCCGCCACCTAATCAGTATAGAAACAGGGAACAGATCCCAACCATTCAGCTGTTGTGTACATTGAAATCCCCTAGGATAGAGGATCCCTGTAGTCAGTATTTGATCGAGCAAAGATTACTAACAGCTCTCGTGAGAAGTACGTAAGATATTCAATAAAAGGCGTGAAAATCTGTTCTAGTTAGGTAAGAACATGCTAATCAGCAGAAAGCACAAGATTTATTGTACGTAAGAGAAAAGAAAGATTTTAAGCCAAAAGAACATTCGACATTGGTGATTCGAGAATTCCGAGACGTGTTTACAGGAAGTGCTTAATGTTAACATAGGCACCATACTCCACCCTTATAGGACGGAAATTATGAAATTAAGTTAAAGTTGGATATATATATTTATAATATATATTCTATAATATAATATATATAATATATTATACTATTATATTAATATTAATATAATATATATATATATATAATATATTTATATACTATATATATATTTATATATATAAATATATATGTATATACGTATATATATAATGATATATAAAAATGTATATATTTATATATATATATATATATTTAATATATCTTAATACTAATATATATATATATGTATACTATATATATATATGATATTATATATATATATTATATATAGTATATAGTATATATATTATTATAGTATATAGTATATATATATAATCTATATAGTATAGGTATATAGTATATTTAATATATATTTATATAATAATTTTTATATATATATATATATAGTATATATTACTATTAGCTAGTATATACTAATATATATATATATATATAGGTGTATATATATATATATATAATATATATATATTGTAGTAATATCTATTATATTTGTAATACTAAATCACATATAGTATATAGATAATATAGTATAAATAATATATATATATATATAGATATATATATATACTATAATATATATAATAATATATATATATACTATAATATATATATATATATTAGTATAGCTATATATAGTTATATATATAGCTATATTTTAATATACATATATATAATATATATATAGTATATTAATATAGTTGTATATATAATATAGTATTAATATATATATTATATATATAATATATTTATAGATTATAACTACTAGTATATAATATGAACTAGCTACATATATATTATAAATCAATATAATATACCAGTATAGTTTATCTTATATAATATATATATATATATATATAAACGTATATTATATATATATAGTTAATATATAATATATATGATATATATAGTATATTATATTATTATATATATATATTATATATATATATTATATATTATATAAATATATATTATATAATAGTATATATAGTATAATATATATAGTAATATATATATACTCATATATATAAATATATATATATATATATATATATTCATAAGTATAGGCTATATAATATATATTATATATAATATAGTATATAGTATCTATATATTATATATAAATTATGATATATAAAATATATATATATATATTAATTTATATATATATATATATATAGTTATTATATATATGATATATATATATACTATATTAATATATAGTATATTAGTATATATATATATAATCTGTATATATATATACTAATATTAACCTATTTTTATCTATAATTATATATAGTATATATATATCATATATATATATAATATATATATATTACATAATATTTGTATATAATATTATATATTATATATATAGATATATAATATATATATATATATATATATATAATTATAATATACTATATAATATATATAAATAATATATATATTAATAATTAATACGTAATAATATATATCATTATATAAATATATATATTATAATATAATTTTCATATATATATATATATATATATATATATATATATTATAGTTAATATAATATATATATATATATATATATAATATTATATATATATATATATATTATATATATAATATATATAATATTTTATATATATTGATATATAATAATTATATATAATATAATAGTATAATATATATTATAATATCTATATATATATTATATTTATATTAGTATATGAATATTATATATTTATCGTAGAATATATATATAGTATATATTATATATATATAGAACATGCAACTTTAAGGACTGATATCGTGAATCAGCAGTGGAATTCATTTTTAATTCTTCGTCAAACTAGTGGAATTTCAGCCCCTCAAACTCTATGATTTTAGTGTAATGGTATATACCGTAATTATGATACCTATTATATATATAAATTATAATTTGGATATATGATATTTATTATATAGTGTGGTGTTAGTATATATTTAGTATATTATTAGGTATATATATATATATATACATATATATATACATATTCATATTATATATTATATATTTATATTATATATTATATATATATATATATATTATATCTATATATTATTATATAATATATATATATATATATATATATATTATATATATATAGTATCATAATATATATATACTATATATATATATTATATATATATATATATATATGATATAGAGTAGTATGATACTGTATATGTATAATATATACTATATATATATATATCTATAATATATATATAATATATAAAGTAGTATATAGTTTAATAATATTATAGTATATTATAGTATATAGTATATTATATACCTATATTATATATATAATATATATATATATATATATATATATATATATATTATCTATATTATAATATATATAATATTTATATAATATATATATATATAGTATAACTTAATATATATATATAATATATATATATATATATACTAAATTATATATGTATATATTATATTATATTTATATATTAATATATATTTATAATATTATATATATTTAATAATAATATATATAGTAAGTATGTATATTTATATATAAATATATATTATATATATATATTATAATATATATATTAGTATATAATAATATATATATATATATATATATATAATAGTATATATATAATATATATATATGATATATAGTATATAAATATATAATATATACTATACTTAATATATATATATTTATATATATATATATAATATAATTATATATATATATATATAATATATATATTAATATATAATATATATATAATTATAATATATATAATCTTTAATATTATAGTATTATATATATATATTATTATATATAGTATCACTAATATCTATATATATATATATATAATTATTAGGATTATATATATATATATATATATATAATATAGTATTATATATATAATATATATATAATAGTAATATATATATATATATAATATAGTCTTATATATATATAATTATATATACGATAATATATATATGAATTTATATATATATATAATATATACTATATATATATATAAATATAATACTATATATATATATTATATATATTATATATATAAATATATATAAATATAATTATATATATATATATAATATATAAATATATATTGTATATATAGTATATATATAAATATATTATATAATATATATATATATATAATATATATAATAATATATATAATTATATATATATATATATATATTATAGTAATATATATATAATATATATTATAATATTATATTATTATATATATTAGATATATATATATATACGATAATAATATATATATATATATATATAATCATTTTATTATACTACAATTGTATATAGTATTGTTATATATTTATTTAATATATATATATATATCATATATTATTATTATATAGTATCATATATATATAAATATAACTATTATATATTATATTTGACTATATTATATTTTATATATAATTAATAATAATAATATAGATAATAAATAATAACATAATAATAATAATAATAAAATAATAATAAAGATAATAATAAGAATATATTAATAATAATAAATAATAAAATAATAATAAGATAATAATAATTAATAATAATAATATAATGTATAATATAATATATAATAACAAATACTAACAAATAATAATAATGCATATATAATTAATAATGAATAATAATAATAATTATATAATAATACATAATAATAATAAAGTAATAATCATAGATAATAATAATCATAATAATAATCAATAATAATAATAATAATAATAATAAAATAATAATAATATAATAATATAATAATCAATAGTAATTAATAATTAATAATAATATAATAATAATATCAATAATAATAATTAATAATAATATATAATAATAATAATATAATAATAATAAAATAATAATATAATAAATAATAATTAATAATAGTACCAAACAACAGGGTTTGGTACGTATATCGTTTGCACGTCTATGAATGCCTATCGTTAGATATGACTTACATACCTTGCATGTGCAAATGCACATGAGCTTTTTTTTGGTTATTTTTTTGTTGATTTTTGTTCGTTGAACGGACACATCTATTCACTGTACAATATATATAATATATATATATATATCTTATAATATATATATATCATAAATGTTATATATATATATATATATATATATATATTATATATTTTTAATATATAATATATATAAATTATATTATATATCATTATATATATATTATAATATATTAATATATGTATATAATAATATATTTATTATATATATATATTATAATGAGATATATATATATATATAATAGTATATATATATATATATATATTATAGAATTATATATATATATATTATATATATATATTATATATATATATATATAAATATATAATGTATATAATATATAATATATATATATATATAAATATAATTATAGTATATATATTTATTATACATATATATATATATTATATATATATATGATATATATATATAATAATATAATTAATATATATATATATATATATATATACTTATGTAATATATATAATTGATATATATAATATTATGTATATATATATATATATATAATATAAAAATAATAATTATATATATATAGGGGGTATATATATATATATATAATATATTATATATATATAATATATTATATATATCTATTATATATATATATATATATATATTATATTTATATATATAATATATATATATATATAACTATATATATCAATATGGTATATATATATTATATGGTATTATATATATAATATATGTTATATATATTAAGTATATATATATAATATATATATATATAATTATAGTATATATATTCATGGAAAACTCTATATATAATAATACTTTATATATAGATATATATATAATATATTATATATATAAGTAAATATATAATATATATATTATAATTATATATAATATATATATATAGTATATATATATATAATATATATATATATATTTATTATATTATATATATATATATATATATATATATATATTTATATACTATATATATAAATAAGTATATATAAGTATAATAGTATTATTTTTTATGATAATATATATTATAGTATATATATATAGGAGGTATATATTATGTATTATATTATATATATAGATAGTATTATTATATATTAATATATATATATATATATATATGTTATACTATGTTTACTTAAATATTATATATATATATATATATATATATTATAATATATATATATATATATATAATATATTTATAGTTATATAGTATAATATATATATATATATATAATATATTTATTTAGTTATATAATATATATATATAATATATATAATATATATATATATATTATATATAATATATATATATATATATATATATAATATATTGTATATATATATAAATATAATATATATATATTATATAAATATATATAATTATTATATATATTATATCTATAGTAATAAAATTGTACGAGTTGTCACTCACCACTCACGGCATAGCGCTATGTTCAAGAGGGTGGTTTAACACGCCTCAGAAATACACAACTAACGCAATATTACGCAGATGAGCCACAGACGCACGGCTTTGAGAACGTGCGGGAGATAATTCACTGGAAACACAAGCATGATGGATAGCGAATTCCATCAGAACAGAAGTGGTCATGGAAGTAAGGAGCCCAGCAGTGAATAGCTCTGGTGGTTGCCATTCCTGGCACCAAAACATCATGCGCAGAACATCACCCCTTGGCTACGCAGGACGTGCGTAAAGTGGATGTAACGCGAGTGAAAAGTTTCCACGGCCACCTGCCGCCTGCGGTACCTATAGAAAAGAGTTGAAAGCACCAACACTGGCGCCTGCAGAAGATTAGAAAGATCAACGTGAAGTGGACGTACGTGAATCAGTTTTAATAATATTTGCCTTTGATCGACTCTGTCCAAAGAGGGTGCAACAGGCCCCCCGATATGAAGAGCAGTACTCCATACAAGGCGGATGAGGCCCTTGTAGCTGGAGACACTGAGAAGAGGAAAAAAAGTCTCTGTCTAAACAGAACAGAACTCCCAGTTCCTTTGAGGCCGTCCTAGCAACCGTTGTGATGTGAGGTTTCCAAGCATTTTTTTGTTATGTTAAAGGCCAAGGATGTTTAATGTCAACAGATAAAGAGACGAAGAGCCGTCGATAAGAGATATGGAAAGTTGGCAAGGTGTTTTAGAGAGGGGATGATTTGTAAAGAAGTATATGTTTTACAAGAGTTAAATTCACCAAGGTTGAGACGACCCAGGCCGGAAATGAGACACTAAGTAGCTCCAGATCAGCGAGTAATAGAATCGGAAAAGATGTAAGACGAGAGGCATTCTAGAGTAAAAGACGGGGCAGAATTGAAATGAGTTGAAGAATGAAAGGGTTCGAGTCATCAACAACGAGTGGGAATAGAGTTATGATGTGCCAGGTGAGAAGCATCGTTACATGAAAAACGTAGAAATAAAAGTAAAGGAGATACAGACGAACCTGAAGGGAAACACCACAATTACAGAAAAAGAAGAAAAGTCGCGTGCCCCGTCAACACTAACAGCCGACATTGAGCGATGTGAAAGAAAACTAGACATAAAGTAAGCAAAGAGAAGGAGGAAACCCAAGGAAGGGAGCTTGGGACAGTGATCGCGTGCATAACTTTAGCCATCGGCAAGGCTTGGATATGTCAGCCCCACACGACGCAGTCTCCCGTAGTCTAAGGGCGGAAAAACCTATAAATCAGTAAGATAGGGAAGTATATCGCCAGCATGACCTCGACGCGAAAGCCAATACTGGCGTTCGGAAAGAAGAGATATGATGAATTCCAGATGATGCAAGAATATAGAGTTGCGAAGGCGTTTCAGAAGATCTTATGATTGACGAACACAAGTGAGAGCTATAAGGGCGATAGTTAAGGGGGATAGAGCTGGCTAACCTTTTTTCCGGAATCTGGCTGACATTGTGCGTCTTCCAACCATGAGGGAAAGTGTTAGTAAATTGGACATAGAGAATAAGTTGAACGAGAGGCCGGTGGTCAGCGTGAATGCACACTCCTCATGAACTCGGGTGGAGGAATGTCCATCTGTGGTGGTGGTTGCGGGCCATCGTGCGCCTTCCTAACGTTCCGTAGATTTCAGGAGCCCATTCACTTTTTCCGTTATCAATTGTAATCACAAGGCAAAGGCATAGGGTGAGCCCTTGAGAGAGATAGGATGGATGGATGAGGGAATGCCAGAATGTCGTCCCAAGTTTGAGTAGAGGAAAATAGGAGGAACGAAGAGATGGCATTATTCAGTTGGAGAAAGCAACATGAGACCAGCAGAAGCAATAAGAGGAGGAAAGACAGATTTTTAGAAGTTGTTAGAGATGTTTTTGGCATGAGAGGCCAGTAAAGATTTGTCAGTAGGAAGAACCAAGGATGGTTGAGCGTACTTTTCTTTTGCATGAACAGCTCGCTCTTTGCTCGTCGAACTATGTATCTCCTGCAGCGCTTTCTGGCAGAAATGAAATTAGCAATGAGTGATAGGAGAAGACGAATTTTTCCTCCCGATAACGCTCTGTTTCTAGCTCTGCTGGCCAGCAGAAAAGCACCGATCGAACCATGGATTATGAGGTGAGACAGATTAGTCGACAGATGGAAATGAACTGCTCAATCCAATCGACGATTACAGCTCCCACCTTAATCGGCAGAATCGAAGCATCCACCAAGAGACAGAAGCAGGTCCATGTTCACTTATAGTTAGCAGTAGAAGCAAACCAAAGCCCATCGGCCCGTCTAATAAGTTGCCATAGAAAAACGAAGTAGGGCAGTATGGCAGCTGTTTGGAGACGAATTACATTAAGAAATATAAGGTTATGGTTACAATTGTACTCGATAGACGCGAAATGTGTTATTTAAGAGAGAAGGACTTAAGGGTGAAACATAGGTCAAAGTGTGTTTAAGAATTGGTTAGGACGATTCCGGAATGCTTGTGTGGGTTCTTTAATAGTATTCTTGCCCAGAATTCGTTGAAATGCTGAACTGATTCGCCCCTCCCCCCTAAAATCGTCTGAAGAGGACCCAACCATTCAGTGGTTATGTACATTGAAATCCCCTATATAGAGGACCTCATATTTGGATGAGAAGATATACAGTCTCGTGAGAAGTAGTAAGATATTCAAAAAAGGGCGTGAAAATCTGTTCTATTAGGAAGACGCAGTATCAGAAGCACACGACTTATTGTAGTTAGAAGGAGAAAGATTTTTAAGCCAGAGAACATCGAAATTAGGAGATTCGAGAATTCACGGAGACGTTATTACAGGAGTGTTTATGTAAACATAGGCAATACTCCACCCTTTAGGCGGAAATTATGAATAAGTTATAGTTGGAACATATTAAATCGAGTTAGAGATGAATTTTATGCCAATCCTGGGTCTCAAGACAGGAGCAATCGAGGTTAGGGCATGAGTTAGAGAGTTGGTGTTCCAACTGATGCAGAGTTAGATTGCAAGCCACCGATGTTAGTAAAGGTCGATAGTAAGCCCGTGCCTGTGCAAATCTTCCTTCTATCATGCATCATCACAATTCCAATAAAACACAACAAAACCAACAGGCCGAAAGCAACAAGCAAGAATGCGTGAAATCGGTTACAATTGTTCTACAAACACACTAAAACGTGAACTATACATTTTTAAACCCGTAACGTAAAAAATCTAAAATGAATTTATATTAAATATGTATAATAATGAAAAATGCTTTGCGAAGTTAAAAACACCACACAAGCACTCTGCAATACACCCTACCATTTCACGAATAAGAATAAAAAAAGTAAAAATAAAAATACTGTAACATGTGAACTAAACACACTTCAGGAAAATACACTAACACCCTAGAAGTTCAACGAATAAAAAAAGCAAAAAAAAAAAAAAAAAAAACAAGCTCTACTATAATGGAAAAATAAAACTTAAACCTATATAATTTACTATAATTTGGTAGGCAAATTAAAATTTTTAAAACTAAACTAAAACAAATGAGAACAACAAGTTAAACCTTAAAAGATGC
>JABUQX010101740.1:2500-17500 GCA_015478945.1 Trachelipus rathkii
AGGCTCTCTAAACTCTTTTCTAATATAGTATAATGATCACTTGAATATATTTTTTACTTATTATATATATTTTACACAGTGATTATACTTAATTCATTTAAAATATTTACTCCTATATAGGACTATATCTCAAATAATGTATTATTTTCGCTGTATGACTAATTGTATATTTTATTTAATAGATATAATATTTTTTTATTTTTTTATTATTTTTTATTTTTAGCACTAAATATATTGTGGACGCAGATCTCCATGACAATTGTAATTTACTTTTCCCCGTAGCTGTTAGTATATATTTTTGTGTGAGATATGAGATTGAAGATCTTTGTGGTTTAAAAACTGGTGAATTCACCTATATTATATATTATATATATATATATTATATATAATATATATATATATTAATATATTAATATAATATATATGTATATATAACTTAATATTATATATATTAATATATATTATATATATATATATATATAAATATATATATATTTATATATATATAATATATTATATTATATATATATATATATATATATATATATATATATATTATTATATTAAAGTATTATTTAATATAATACTCATATTATTAGTGTGTGTGAATTTTTTTAGTGGGTGATTTACAGGTAACATAGAAATAATAATTTTTTATTTATTATTATTGTGAAGTTTCTCTTTGTTTTGTGATTTTATAGATATATTTAATCACATATTTATTATCTTACTTTTAACTCTGTGATATTATAATATATATTAGGTCAGTATACTACAATACTCACGATAAGTATCATGAATCGACTGACTTATATTGCAATTTTAAAGAAATTACTATTAATATAAAATATATTAAATAATAATAATAATATACATAATATATTATAAATATAATAATTCATAATATATTTATTTATAATACTATAAAACTAACAACAAAAATATGTTAATTAAAAAAAGAAAATTTTAGCTATTATGATAACATAAATTAAATTAATTATTATTATTAATAATTATTATTATTCTTATTATATTATATTATTATTATTATTTAATTAAGATTATTAGTAATATATTAACTTTTATTATTATTTTTACTCATTTTTTTTAATAAAAATAATATATTAAGATAATAATAACTTAACTATATCTATAGTTATTAATAATATAAATTAATAAATAATAATAATAATTATATAAAATAAATTTATAATATTAATAATTAAAATTTTTTTATATGTAATATTTCTATAATAATCAGACAATTAAATGTATATTAAATATAATAATCAATAAGAATAATATAATACATATATAAATAATAATTAAATAAATAATTATTTAATAAAATAATTAAATATATAATAATTGTTAATAATATATATTAAAATATTGTTAATTATTAATTAATCAGTGACTATATACGATTTATCCTTATTTATCATATATTTTGATCATTTTCGATATTTCGTGTAAGTTTATTGTTATTATTATTATTATTATTATTATTTATTTACTTTATTTAATATATATATAAATTATAATATTTAGCACTATTTTTTTTGTCACAGTTTATACGTGTGTGCAGCGTGCGTACTCACATTAAGGAACCTATATATTACGGATATATAATAATGACCTATTTTGTATAAATATATATAGTAATATTATTTATTTATATATATAGAAATTATTATAAATATTACATCATAAATCTTAAATTCTATTTTTTTTTTTAATGTTTATTTAGTGACAATTTAGTAAATTAGTTCTTCAAGAATTTTCTTTGCAAATGTTCGTCTCTGTCTTTCACTCTATATTAGGGATAGTCGGAGTCGTGAATCGTGGGATAGCACGGGTAGCGGAAGTCTGGGAGTTACGTTATGTGTTTCCAATAAATCAGACTCTATCATGTGAGGAAGTGCTGTAGAGTCGGGAGTCGTTTGTTTTTAAAATCGACTCTGGAGTCGGAGTCGGTGAGTCGGGAGTAGAGTTATTTTTTCTCGACTCCCCATCCTGATATATATTATATATATTATATATATTAATATATATATATATATATATTATAAATTAATTAATATTATATTAATATATATATATATAATATATAATTATTATATATATATATATATAATATTATATATATATATATATATATATATAATATATATCATAACTATTATTGTAGATATATTAATCTTATCTAGACATATGACAATGAATGTAGGCATAGTTTCTTTGTTATTCATTTTTTAAATATTTTATTCCCTTATTTTTATTTTTAATACTTACATTATAAAATTTATCGCTAATATTAATATATAATCAAGTAATTATTTTAAATATAACCTTATATTAGTAATATAACTTTAATTAATCTATTTATAATTTTCCATAAAATTAAATTACAATAACATGTGTATTTTGTGATAAGGATGCTCATTTATTTCTGATATTCATATAACAAACTATAAAGACATATTATACTTTACTATCTATTGTGATAAATTCATTTTTGGCTGTGTGTGTGTTATACTCTTTCTTATATATATATATCTGTTCTTTGTGTTATACTCTATATGTTCTCTCTATATATATAGCGTTTCTTCTATATTATATTTGTAATTCATATTCGCTGCATTAATATGGTTGTGTGTATAGTTGTGATTTCTCCTGTCTAATACGTGCTCGTGTTGTATATTTTTTTATTATTATATTTTTGTTTATTTTGTGTATATCGTATCTATACTTTTAGATGATAATATTGTGTGTATATTATTTTTTTCTACTTTTTATTAATAGGACGTGAGCTTTGTTTCTAGGTGTAGTGGTGTGTGCTTTCACTATTTAGGCATTGCTTACTAGTGTGTCGTTTCTTCAATTTAATTGTGTGTGTTTTTATCCCTGTGTGTCATATGTTCTGTATTTCTCTACGACTTCTCTCATTACTTAATTCTCTATCTAATTCTTTCTCGTATGTTGTGGTACTCTTCGTATGTTATGAGTGGATTTCCGCTCGTGCACAGTGGTGTGAGCGTTAGTGACCAGTTTGTCCATTCTTCATTTTTCAATCGAACCATACAAAAGAGAAGTTCCTATAACTATGTATAGTCTCTATATACTGTGTGCTGTGTGAGATACTTATCTGTTTGTTATAGTGGGTGTTGTAGTTAAATAGGATAAAAATAATCACAGTCTACTCACAAATGCGATGTTTTAAATTTTTTTTGTCTCATCATATTTAGATATGTGCATATTGGTAAACTTCTCTTGATTCTCTGCAAAAATCTTTTAATATATACATTACACTTTTTGTCACTTTCTACTACAACAAAACGCCATATTAGCCAGCAATCGTTAGTATATACTCTTCTCACAGGCCACACACACACTCTCTCATTTTCGCGCATACACATACTCATGGTAGTCGGTTTTGGTTTTTGTCCATAGCGTGTAATAATATAGATAGTAAAAATAATAGTAATAACTATATTATAATAATATTGTATTAACTTAATAAATATATATATTAATTATATTATGTTAAATATATATATTATATATAGTTTTATTTTATCTTTTTTTTTAATATAGTTAAATAAAAATAATATATATTCTAATGTTATATATATATATATATTATAATATATACTATTTATATATAAAATATTTTAATTATTAATAATATATTATTTGCTTTGCAAATTTTTGTATTTCTAATAGGTTATTCTCAAAACATTTAAATAGTATGAGTCTTGTATTTAATTCTGAGCTTGACAAGGTATGAGGCTCTATGTATTTTAAATATACATCTTAGGATAGCGTTCCTTTTTTAGACTTCTCATGATTATATAGTCAATTTATGTGCGTTTACTTATTATTGTTTAAATATAATATAGAAGAAATTATTGTAGATATATCAATGGTTTGTCAGATTAATGTGTGTGTTTTTCTGATTTTTATCACACGTGTATTTTTTATCATACATTGTTAGATATATATGAATCAGCATTAATCTAATGTTTGACTCCGCCTAGATGGAGAAAGACTACACTTGTAATATTATACTGAAAATCTCTCTATAAATTTACTAATTAAAGTGTAAGCAAAAACGTTGAACATCGTTGAAAAGATATATGTGTGAAGAGTGTATGCGTTATATTAATATGCTTGTCTTCTTAGATAGTAAACATACACGTATAGGCTATTGTATTTTTTCATAACTCTACGATTGTGTTGTATATCATCAATTAATTTCATAATCGTGCACAATAGCGCGCAGCGTGGCAATCCGTGATTCTTTTTATATAATGCATACAACCACAGGATGAAAGATTAAATCAATCAACCTAACGATATTTTAGATTTTGTGTGTACGTTTATACTAGTAATATTCTTTTCCGCATCTTAATTCTATGATTTGTGATCTACTCTTGTGCCGTAACAGCCATTTATCTCTTCTTGTGTCTCTGGGTCACACGATCTATATTTGCAATCTACAGAAATTATTAGGCGAGGCGTGCTCGTGCTCCCCATATAGCGCTGAGCTCGCAAATACTGTACACACTGGCGTTAGAATGATATGTATATTATTATAATAAATAACTTCTTTATTGTTATTTATAGACATTTCTTGTTGTGTATTCTACCTCGCTGCATGGACGGTCGCTAGAATACTCGTGTAATTCATATAGTGTGATTGTGATATAGCTCTTAGTAGAATAATATAAAAAAAAGCAGTTAAAAAGATATGAATCTGTCGACGCTGTCGAAACTAAATAATATAATAGTAGATGCAAGTAAGTGTGAATACTAATATACTATATATATAGTATTTTATATTTACTATAGTAGCTAATAGTTTTTATATTATTTAAGCCCCGTGATACTTGGAATTTTTAGTAATATTATTTATAAGTATCATATAATATGAAGTTTTACTACCGTAATATAATATTTTGAATACGTAATAGTACTATGATATGCTTATTTAATATTTTGAGAGTTATTTGTGTAAAGTGAAATCTCACTTTTAATTAAGGGTAAATTTATTGGGATTACTATCCTGTAAAAGAATAATTTTATTATTCATAAACATATATAGTAGGTATATTAATAATATATATTATATATATATTTAGTGATATATATATATTATATATTATATATTATATATATATATATATTATATATATATATATATATATATATATATATTATATATATATATTATATATTAATATAGTTATATATATATTTATATATATATTATAATAATATATATATAAATATATATATATAGTTAATATATATTATATAATATGAGAAAGACTATTTTTTAATAGACTTCATTTAATCACGGTGTACTGCGTTTAACCCCCCAAGAAATAGTAACAAGGGTATCATCTTTAGGTCATTATATGCGTCGTGTATCTCGCTTAGTATAGTGTGTGTCGTTGTTGTGTTGTATGTTATATGTAGTAGTATATATGATGTTATGTGTGGATAGTGATTGTTGTTAGTAGTGTGTAGTATGTATTAGTGTGTGATGGTGATGTGGTGTATGTGTTGTGTGTTAGTGTGTGTGGTGTTAGGTTGTGTGTGTGGTGTGTTGTGTGTGATAGTGTGGGACGATAGGTGACGCAGTATAGATAATATTTATTTACTTATTCTAATATCATTTTATTATATTGATAATAATTTATATTAAGTTATAATATTATAACTCAAATTATTAATATATACTTACATGTTCTATATATAAATATATTAATTAACTTAATCAAAACAGTAAATTATTTTATATTATAATATAATAATTATATATATATATATATTATTACATATATTGTAAAGGTAATTAATTATATTTTAAAAAATTCTATTATTTTAATAAATTTTTTTAACTAAAGAATACCTATAGGGATAAACGCAGAGATGGAGGTGCATAGTACCGGTGTACTCTCAGTGACTTCTCAGAGTAGATAACGTATCATGAGGTAGGACTATTCCCTATCACTTCATTCTGCGTGGGTAATGGATAAACGTTACCCTATACCGTTCCACGTCGCTATGACCTTATATCTTTAGCCGTGTAATACCATTTATATACTATTATATTAGTATATATAATATATTATATATATAATATATATATCCTGTAATTATATACTAATATATATAAGTATATATATATTAATTTAATGATTTAATATAATATATATATATATATATATAATATATATATTAATATATATATATCATATAATATATATATATATAATTATATATATTTTATATATATAATTTATATATATATATATATATTAATATATATATATATATATATATATATTATTAATTATAATATATTAATATATATAATGATATATGTATCTTTATACATAACCTATAATTATAATAATGCTTAACTTAAGAAAATCTATTATATTTACATTAGAGTGATAACCTGTCTATTTGTTTTTTGGGGGGTGAGTGGGAGTGGGTTAAACGATATGAATTACGGTAATTTGTCCATAAATATATATATAGACTCATAAATATACAAAATTACGCTTTATTTGTGTTGTGTTGTTAATGGAGGTTGAAATAAACTGGTTTTTGGTGGAGTTTCGTACAATTTTTAATTAAACTAAAACTATATACAACTAACATATATCTTTATTCTTATAACTTTATTTATGTGAATATTCTTATTTTTATATTTATTATTAATATATACCTTTAATTGTAAATACGCTCTATACTATATCTAATTATTCTCATATAATATTAAAAATGCATTATATTTCTGAGACATACAAAAGTAAAACTGAATCATCCTTACTTACATAGAGACTTTCACGTTAACACTTGATAAATACCAACATTCAGTGTAAATCAGTACAAATTTCTATCCGCAGCGTGCAGAATAATTTAAATTAGTTTTAATATATTTTTATACGTGAATTAAAATTATCAAAATATATTTCCCTATATTATTTTACATTACTTTTATATTTACTTTAAAAAAATATAAATTAAAGTTTTATTGTATTATACTTTAGATTAAGGTCAATAGTATTAGTCATATTGGTATATATTATATATATATTAATTAATATAATTATAATATTAATCTATAATATATATATATATATTATATTATATTCTTTAATATATTATATATAATATATATTATATTTAAAATATATATATATAATATTATATATATATATATTATATATATATATATATATATATATATATACTAATTATATATTATATATATATATATATATATATATTATATATATATATATACAAAGGTGCACCGTTAATGAGAAAGTTAACGTCGTTAATTTTGAATCGTTAACCAAAAAAAATAACAGCGCGTTAATCATTAAAGCGTTTATCGGTAAAGAATGTAGCGGAAGTTAACGTTAATCGTTAACGTTAACCGTCTTCAATTTTTTTTTTTTTAAAGTTATCACCACCACTCAGCGGCAACCCTATCAAGGAGCGGGATGTTTGCACGCATAAACTTCATGCGCTAGCGCCCATTACGCAGATGAAAATGACCGCAGGCTTTAAAGTGAGGGAGATTAAATTCAGCAGGAACACAGAATATGGAAGAGAGTTCCACAGAACAGTGGTGGAAGGAAAAAAGGAAACACCGCAGCAAACTAGCCTGGAGTTACCAATATCTACACAAAACTCGTGCGCAGATACAGCACCCCTTGTGCTACTAGGGCGTCGTAAAGGTGGTGGTACGCGAGTGGTAAGTTTCCTCGAACACCTGCCGCTGGCGATACCTATAGAAAAGAGATAAAGCACCAAACATCGCGCCGCAAAGATAGAGGTTCAAGTGAACTGGAAAGTACAAAAAGTTATAAGCTTTTGGTTTTTTTGAGAACGTGACCTGTCCAAAAGCCGGGTGAAACCAGAGCCCCCCATTTATGAGAACAGTACTCTAAACAAGGCCGGATGAGACCCTTGTATAGATGGAGTAACTGAGAAGAGGAAAAAAAGTCTCGCAGTCTAAACAGAACTCCAGTTTTTTTGAGGCGCCCAGCACGTTGTGATGTGAGGTTTCTAAGACATTTTTTTTTATGTTTAATGGCCAAGGATGTTTATATTGGTAACAGGAGAGACGAAAGAACGTCAAAAAGATAGGAAAGTTAGAAGAAATTTTAGAGAGGGAGATTTGTAGAAGTTGGTTTTTTTAAAGACTGAATTTGAATTTCACAAGGTTGAGACAACAACACCAAAATTCTAATCTCGCAGCGAGAATAGAATCGAAGAGATTAAGACAGAGGCAATCCTAGAAGTAAAAGATGGAGCAGAATTGAAATGAATTGAAGGGTGAAGGGTCGAGTCATCGGGCATGTGAAGTGGATAGAGTTAGATGGGCAGGTAAGAAGATCATTAATGAAAAGTAGGAATAAAAGTAGGAGATGAGAGCGAAACTGAGGAACTCCACTATTTGACAAGAAAAGAAGTAAGAAGTTCGCTCCACAACCATGCCAATGTTTAGTGACTTGAAAGAAAGCTAACTAAGTAAGCAAAGAGAAGGAGGAAGAGGAAGAAAGGAAGGGAGCTTGGAGAGCATTGATCGTGCCCATAGCCCGGCAATGCTTTGATACTGTCAAGCGCTCACTACGTTGCAAAGTCTGCCAGTAGTTCTAAGAGCGGAAAACCATAAATCGGTAATAGGAAAGTATATCGCCCAGTAGAACTTTTAGAAACACGCAAAAGCGTCTAGCAGATCGGAAAGAAGAGAATGAGATTTCCAGATGGTCTAAGAAGTGAGAGTTGAGAGGGTTTTCAAAGATCTTAGATAGAATGACAAGTGAGAGCTATAAGGGCGATAGTTAGAAGGATGAGAGCGGCTTCCTTTTTTCGAATAGGTTGGACATGTGCGTGCTTTCAACACTGAGGGAATGTGCTTAGTATTAGACAATAGATAATATAGTTGAACGAGGGGCTGTGTCAGCACGTAAGCACATACCTAGTAAGTCCGGAGGTTCCGCACCAAATTTTTTTCTAATAAATGAATAGGAGATATATTAAGGCCTTGGGGGAGAATTGAATGCCCGAAGGGCTTTATAATTCGACAAACAGAACAAAACCGAAGGTTTTTTGTCTATGTTTGTCTATGTTTGTTTATGTTTGTTTTTGTTTTTGTCTGTATTTGTTTGTGTTTGTTTGTATTTATTATTATTATTATCGTCAAAGATTCGATTCTCGAAGAGAATCGAATCCTGAGTCGTTTTTTTACGCACTCTGACTCCCGGACTCCGATTCCGGCTCCGACCTCGACTCCGGCTCCGACTCCGACTCCGGTTCTGGCTCCGGTTCAGGTTCTGGTTTGGTTTCAGCACAACGGTTTCGTGTTGATCTGTCTGTATGTTTATTATATTATTTTATTAATATTATTATTATTATTTTTATTCATCATTATTGTCAATTTTCTATTATTATTAAGAGTATTAATTATTTAGTTATTATTATTATTATTATTTTTGTTACTTATTTTCGCGCGGTTTCTTCTTCGCATCCGGTTTCCGAGTTCGATATATATATCTACATGGGTAGAGTTATCGTATCGGGCTAAAATTTGGAGGGAGGGTTAGTATGGTGACATATCCTTGTTGGTAGTACGAAGTAACGTCCCCACTGGGTCCCCCAAAGGGGGACCCACCCCATTAAAAAATCAAAATGTTCGTAATAGGCCTGAAATTTGGTGAGAGGATTCAGAGTTGAAATTCTAGAAAGAGTTTAGTATTGGATCTGAGGAGTTGGCTCCGGCACCGGTGCTGGAGCACTGCGGTGCCGAGTTAATAAAACAGTCGTATAGCAACAATATTGGTGTGTTTATATTATGTTTTCAAGGTCGTAGAGTTCGAATATGGGATGGTTATAAGACGCATAAGGTGTCTACGAGATTTCTCCCGAAGGGTATCCCCCCCAACAATTAAATATTGATGTATGAAAGCTGAACTTGACTATAACAACCTTTTTGTAGGTTGTATTAAGGTGTATAGGGGTAAACATGACGATTTGACGCAAATTCGGGGACCAGCCCCCCAAATCTGAAATATTGACAAAGAACGATGAACTCGGTATGCAACCTTCTGAGGATGTATCTAGATGACCCGGGTGTAAAATGACTGTGGGTGCCCCAGACGGGTACTCACCCAAAAAATCTGAAATATTGTAACATAGAACAACGAAACTTGATATACAGCTTTTTTAGGTTGTATCTTAGATGTATAAGCCCGGGGTAAAATGACCGATTTGACCAAATTCGGGACCGGCCCCAAAATCTGAAATATTGACCTAGAATGATGAACTCGGTATAAAATCTTCTGAGGATGTATCTTAGATGACCCGGGTGTAAAATGACTGTGGGTGGCCCCAGACGGGGTACTCCCCCCAAAATCTGAAATATTGACATGGAACAACGGAACTTGATATACAGCCTTTTTAGGTTGTATCTTAGATGTATACGGGTAAAATGAACCGATTTGGAAAACCAAATTCGGGGACGCCAAATCTGAAATATTGACCTAGAACGATGAAACTCGGTATACACCTACCATATAAGGTACTCACATCATGTATGGGTTAAATAACCGTACACAGCCTAAATGGGGGTCTCTGGGACCCCAAACCTGAAATATTGACATAGAACGATGAAACTCGCTATATGTACGATCTTCATATAAGGTACTCATATCATATAAGGGGTTAAATAGCCGTACACATCCAAAAGGGCGGGGTCAGCCAGCCAAAAATGAAAATATTGGCGTAAGAACAACGAAACTTGTAAATATATCTTTCTAAAATTTCTCATTGACAAAAAAAAAAAAAAAAAATTAAAAAAAAAAAATAAAAAAATTAAAAAAAAAAAAATTTTTTTAAATAAAAAAAAAAAGTTTTTTTTTAAAAAAACAAAAAAAATTTTAAAAAATTTTAAAATTTTTTTAAAAAAATTAAAAATTTAAAAAATTTATAAATTTTTTTTTAAAAATTTACAAAAAATTAAAAATTAAAAAAGCATTTTGATATTATCTTTTAAGTTAAATAACAAAAAAAATTTACGTTTTTATATTATCATCAAACCCTCTGGAGGCTCTGGAGCCTCTGGAGCCTCTTGAAGACTTAAACGGCCTCTTCCAGCTCCAGCCTCCGACCTCCCAATGCTATGATTCTACTTGACCGCGGCCTTCCTCACTCCCTCCTCACACCTCCCCATCTATGATCTGTGAGTTCATGTCATATTTTGTATAATACATCAAACACAAAACTTTCATTATATTTGTTTTTATTAATGCTTTAAAACACCGAGTTTGTTTATTAGCTAAACGAATAATCCTATGTAACTTTTTAATATTTATACCACTTAAGAAATTGGGTTTTTTACACTACCGCTAAACCCTGTAAGATCAGTAAAAATTCAAAAACCACCCCAACCCCCTCCTGCTGCCTACCACAAACGCTGGATTATTTATACTTAACATGAGTTAATCATTTTTAACAAATTTTCTATTCATAACCTTGTCTAATTTATGCATACTGATCCAATTGAATATATGCTAACATTAACAAAGATCCTACTTACACATTACAACAGTAAAGTAACTATACATATGAGTGCATGAACGGAACTATCTTACACGTTTTCTAATATGTCACTATATTTTTACATTAACAATAGTAATTTTAAACAAAACTTTATCATAACCTTGTCTAAATATCATACTGATCAATGAATATATGCTAACGTAATCAATAATTCACAATAATAAAGCAAACATAGCATCAATTGAACTACGAATATAATGTACATTCACAAACCTAACACATCTTAAACAGGAATAAACAGTTAACATTAACAAGCTTTCATACTTAACAACAGTAAAGTAACTAACATTGAGTGCAGAACGTAACCAACTTACACTTTTTTCTAACATATTACTGATGTTCTTTACATTAACAAGTAACATTTAACAAATTTATCACAACCTTGTGTAAGTATCTTACTGATCATGAATAATATGGTACTAACAAAGTTTTTCAATATTAATTAAAAGCAAGACATAGGATCATATGAACTACGAATATAATGTACACACACAATTCTAACACATCTTATACACGAATGCAGAGCAAGTCAATCATTAACAAAGTTCAATCTCTACCAACTGTAACGTAACTAAAATTCTGCATACAATAGTAATTATTCACACTTTTTCACATATCTCTACATATCATTATATTGAATTCGTATTATCAACCACTAGTAAGTATATTTATACATCAACGTAACTAATTTTATATACCTGATACTAATGAAATATATGCCACGGCTACACAAAGTTTTGGGCTTAACAATCCCACTAAAGCTAACATATCCATAGTCATAACCCAAGATAATAAACACCCGAAAACCTAACATACCGTTAAACACACCATAAGCAGCTAACATTAGAAAAGCTTACTACTTAACCAGAGGAGGTAACCATTAGCAAAGACATATAGAACTAAAATCGTTTGCCTTCTGCAGATCTTTTTTCATGTTTGTTTAAAAACTTATCTTTATTTTTAACTTTAATTTCATTTAAAAACTTTTTGTTTTAAAAATTTTCGCTATTTGTAAATTCTATTTTTAAAACTTTTTAGTTTTTTATTTTTTTTTTTTTTTTAAACATTTTAATTTTTAACTTTATTTCTTTAACACTTTTTGTTTTTACTAAAATTTTATTCTTTTTATGTTATTAAACGTAAAAAAAATTGTGTTTTTACCATTACCTAACACGGTAAATACTGATAAGTAAATCAAACCACCTCTAACCCGTCCAACTCTGATTATTGGGGTATTGATTCTATTGATCTGTTGACTCATATATTTCGAGTTCATTTTTGATAAACATAGCATAAAAATATGTTCTATTTTATACTAATCCTCGAATATATCTTGAGTAACAAGTTTCCACTCAATAGAGCCTACATACATAACCTGATGCAAGACTACTAATGTTAAAAACATCAAACTAACATACTTAAATATCGACAATAAAACCAGTCAACTTAACAAAGTCACCCATACTATAACCAACAAGCAAAATACCAACGTGCATACAAAAAGTACCCCTATTCATCGCTTTTTTCAAACATATCTCTAACATATCACTGTTTTTTTACATTACATTACCAGTTAGTAAATATTTAAAAAAAATTTATTCATAACCTAACCTAATTATTCTAAAGGTCTACGAATATATGCTGACGTAACACGTTTTTCGCAATCAATAAAGGCTAACATCTCATAACCTGAAACTAAGAATATAATGTATAGAGCCAAAACCTACATACCTTATGTACGATAAACAGTCCAAATCATTAACCAAGTATCATCTTAACAACAGGAAAGTAACTATCGCAGCATACAGAACGTACTCATTTCACCCTTTTTTAAACATATCTCCTAACGTATCACGTTATTGTACAACATCACACAAGTAACATTTAAACAAAAATTTAATCCTTACACTTAACATTAATCATCTATCATACTCTGACTCCAACGAATAATATACGCTATGCAACAAATGATTGTCACATCAATAAAGCTAACATTACATAACCTGAACTAAGATGTACACCCACAAACCTATCACATCTTAAACACGAATAAACAGTTAACCATTACAAAGTTTCCATACTTAACAGCAGTAAGTAACTAACATTGCATACCAGAACGTACACTAATTCATAATTTTCACACATCATCTCTGACATATCCCTGGTTATTTTACATTAACATATCAAGTAAACTTTAACAATAATATTACCATACACCTAGCTAATTTATCTCTAAAGGTTCTATCGATATATGCTGACGGTAAACAAAGTTTTCAATCAAATAAAGCTAACATATCATGCCCTGACCTAAGATTATAATATAGAATGAAAAAACCTAACATATCTCCCGCTCGAATAAATGCTAACAATAACAAAGTTCCCTACTTAACAACAGTAAAGTCACTAACATTGCATACAGAATGAACAGGTATGAAGCTGATGAGTTAAATATTCATTTACCATATCAGTATAGAGCTGTATTTGTTTATTTATTTTTAATTTCATTTCTTTAAGACTCTTTGTTTTTAAAAAACTTTTATTTATTTTTATTTCCTTAAAACTTTGTTTTTAAAAAAAAAATTTTATTATTTTTAATTTCATTTACTTAAAACTTTTTTGTTTTTTAAAAACTTTTAATTTTTAATTTTTATTTCTCTTTTTAAAACATTTTTTGTTTTTACTAAAATTTTTAATTCTTTTTTATGTTTATGAATAAAAACATTTCATTTTACATACAGCCAAAGCTTGTCAAAAAACAGTAACTCAGTAAATCAAAACCCCACCCTCGCAATGATCTATTGATTATTGGATTCAAGTCACCATCGAGTAGCAATTTTGAAATAAACACAACATAAAAACGTAGCGTTCTTTATACACTGACCAACTAATATATGCTAGCGTAACAAAATTTTCACATTAAAAAAGCTAACCTAGCATCAACTGATGTAAGAATATAATGTGCAACCACAAACCTAACATGCCTTAACCATGAATAAACTGTCAACATTACCAAAGTTCACACTTAAAACAACAGTAAAATAACTAACTTTAGCATACATAAACGTAACCTACTTACACTCATTTATACAACATATCGCCAAATGGTAATGAATTAATTTTCATTATTTTCACAATTAATTAAAGCTACATAGCATCACCTGAGCTAAAAATATGATGTACAACGCAACCTAACACAACTTACATACGAATAAAACTGTTAACATTTTAACAAAGTTCCAAACCTGTTTCTAAAGTTATGAGATACAATTCGAGATTTGTTCAAACTCCTTCACTTTTCGAAACAATTACGCAATACCAGATTCTGGGTCAGGTTCGTTTTCGAAACAT
>JABUQX010101740.1:22500-32500 GCA_015478945.1 Trachelipus rathkii
AAGTCGTAACTTAGTGTCAGTAATAAAGATCCAAGAATTAAAATTGTCAGACATTGTATATTGTTATCTTTGACCTTTTAAAATATATTACCATGTTTTTACATATATAAATAAATAAAATAAAGAGACAAAGTAACGTTCAAGTTCTAAACTCTCAATTTATGACCTAAACTTGAACCTTGTTCAATTATAATTCATTTATAAAAAGTAGCTATAGAAAATAAATAACAAATTTCATCACTGAATTTATATAATGATATATCATAAATGACTATTTTATAATGACATTTCAAGCTGCTTTGGTTCTGAAATAAGTTTGTTCTTGTAATATATAACTATCATTATTTAGTAAATATATGTATCATTATTTTAAAATAAAATAAAATTATTGTTTATAAAATACAATTATTATTATATACTGAAAATTTTCGTTAGATTAAGTATTAAAAATAATTTTTCAATACTTATAAATAATACTAATAAAATACTAATACTTCAATACTAATAAAATATACATGTAAATAAAAATCATGTTAGAAACTTAAAATTGCCATATTATATACATTTATGAACATTTATTATTATTATTATTATTGTTATTATTATTATTATTATTATTATTATTATTATTATTATTATTATTATTATTATTATTATTATTATTATTATTATTATTATTATTATTATTATTATTATTATTATTACACTATTAATAACCATTCATTGAACATCTGTTTTGTTCGAGAAGACTTCTTGCGTTTCATATCTCCATTTTGTCTGATTCTGAAAATAAAATAAAAAAGTTAATATATATCTATTCATTTATTATTATTATTATTATTATTATTATTATTATTATTATTATTATTATTATTATTATTATTATTATTATTATTATTATTATTATTATTCTTATTATAATTATTATATATATATTATATATATATATATATATATATATATATATATATATATATATATATACTCTTTATATATATATATATATATATATATATATATATCTTTCTATATATCCACCTATATATATATATATATATATATATATATTTATATATATAAATATATATAATATATACCATATATAACTATTTATATATATATAAAAACAATATATATATATATATATATATATATATATATTTATATATATATATATATATATATATATATATATATATATATATTAACAACATAATATATATATATATATATATATATATATATATATATATATATATGAAAATAATCTTAAATGTATATCAATAACCCTTCAAATCCTTTCAAATAAAATAGTACACCTCTGAATAAAGTTTCTGATTGCATTCCTTAATAAAGTTATAAATAAGATAATAAATAAATTGTCTGGTCATGATGCTAAATATCAAACGATGATATTCTTGTTGTATTAAAAGTATATAATTTGGAGAGTTAAGAATTCTCCGCCTGTATAATTATATAAAGAAGAAGAAGGAGAAAATAGAGCTTGTTTGGGAATAAGCATTGGATTCTGAGCATTTATCGTATGCGTTTCTGTTTTGGCTTCTGAATTTCTGGGTCTTAAGAGAGCAGGAGATTATATGAATATTTTATTATTAATAAGTATATATAGAGTAAAATATGGCTTAATTATACTGTTCATTGGTAAAGAAGCAAATAAAAGCTGATTAATCTTGTAATGAAATATTATAAATAAAATATAATGTCTTTATAACAAATCATTAGAATAAAATTTATTTACAAGTATTTAAGTGACTCCAATATTAAATTGAAGATATAAAGAAATGGATTATAATACAAATTCAAACCCTTGATAAAATAAAAATAAAAATAAAAATATATTTATAACAGATCGTTAAAATGAAATTTATTTTAAAAGATGATTAATTGCACCGAAAAATAAGTAACAGAATTATAATGAAATTTGTTACAATACAGATTCTAACCCTAGATGAAATAAAAATTAAAATATATCTTTATAACAGATTATTAAAAGGAATTATTTATAAATTACATTTAAGTGATTCCAAAAATTAAAAAGGGTTATAAATGAACTGATTTATAATACAAATTTTAACACTTAATAACTTAAAGTTTTCTTCTAAGACTTATTCACAAATAACGATGAATTGCAACTCTTCAAAAATTTAATTTCAACCGCAAGACGTATATAAAGTAAACAAAACAAAAAAAATACCCCCCAAAAAAAACATACCCAAGATCAAAGACATGTTTACTTTTAACACATAAGAGAAAGACTATTTTTATATCTGAGGCGACGTCCCTTGTACACAAGGCAGAGCAAGTGTTCTCGAATTCTCAATATCTAGTTTAGACGTCCTTTGTATTAAGATCTAATCTTAATAAAAGAAAATCTTGGCTTATTTCAATATTTTACAAGATTTTATGATAAAAATATGTGTGTAAAGCTAAAAGGGCAATAAAAATAATATTCAAAGTATCCCCAAACAGTATAAGTAACTTTTTTTTCGATAAAATTATTATACATAAAAAAAAAACTAAAGAAAAACTAACATTCGATTATAAACACACATGTATACATATTTTACTCATACATTGACATAGATGTACATAAACAGACATAACACAATTCCTTATCTAGTTGTGAGCAGAGAAACTAAGATGGAGTTTTAGGTATCTTAGATTATATTTAAGGCTTAATGTGGCTCGAGTTCATGAGATTCTTTAATTTAAATGTTCGTTCTTTATTTTTATTATTGTAAAATCTTAAAAAAGAGAAAAAAAGAAAAAAAAGAAAAAAGAAATTGCATATATTTGCAAAATATTTCGTAGTAAATATTAGTGAAGGTAAATTATTGTAGGAATGTAGGACACTCATATAAACACACACACACACACACACATACACACACACACTTGTACATCCCTACAATGGCACACACACAATACATATATATATATATATATATATATATATATATATATATATATATATATATATATATATTTAAATATATATATATATATATATATATTTGTATATCTGTATATATATATTCTTTATATATATATCTATATACTTAACAACTTAACATAGTCAACAAATATCTTCAACGTTAATCTGCTAACGAAAATGTTAGCATTGCTATAACCCGTTAGCTGATTAAAGGGAACTTTGCCTGCCACCGATCAAACCTTAGCAATTAGCAAAGTCTAATTTATTAAGACATATAAAGCATCAACGATGTACATATTTCTTTTATTCCTCTTCATACCTTCCCAGAAAGCTTCAATTAACAGAAATCAGTTTCCTAAGCACCCATTATGGAGGAAGAATTGGCCAGTACTGTGACACAAGAACCTCTTGTATATACAAGTACGTCTCACTTATATATAACTGTAAAGTAAGTTATTTATATAACAGTGTACAGGTTTTTAATATATATATATATATATATATATATATATAATATATATATATATATATATATATATGCTTATATATCATATCTTGAATAATATCTTAACTTATATATATATATATATAAAACATATATATATATATATATGTAGCAGCAATATATATATATAATATATATATATAATATATAATATATATGTATATATATATATAAATAAAGGGAATATATATATATATAATATATATATAATAATAACTTAATATATAATATATAATAATAATATATATATATATATAATATATATATATATATATATATATACTGTATAACTTCTTGTTTATATACTATACTATAAATAACACCAACAATAATATGTATATAATATATATGTATATATAATATAACATAACTCTTCTTTATATATATATATAATATATATATATATATATATAATAACTATATATATATATATATATATATATATATACAATTAGGCTAGGAAGTTGAAATTTCTCAATCAAATTTTACTTTAATAGATATTGTCTGAAATGGACAGTTTGCAAAGCTAATTTGAGTCTAATTAACTTTAAAATAGTGCTGTAATATTTATTGGATTTTTTTTCGTTAATAATAATAAAAAAATTAGTCTTGATGTTATTAAGCTTAATTTATTCTTATTTTGACCTCATAAAATTTAGCCCGCAGTTCATCGCACTTGTTGGTTTCCTTAATTTTAAATTCTTGTCTCATTCTTGATATGCGACAGGAAATTAACACATTTTTAAACAATTATTATCCCATTACTTTATTAATTAGCTTCCGTAAAATAATTGTTTTAAAGTTTAAATAATTGTTTTCAAGTTTAAGGGTCAGTAAAAGAATTTAAAATGTTTTTGTGTATTGTTTGACACTTTTCAGCGACTTTTAGTTTAAAAATATCAAGAGATATTACTGAAATTAATGAGAAACATTTATCTGTGATGCATGACAGTATACAAGTATGATATATTGAGACATTCCGAATATCTTGGAAATTTCTTTGTGGCAGGAATCCTCAACAAGTAAAATTCGAAATGCTCTGGTTATCTAGAATAACTTATACGGTAGCGTGGTTGGTTTGTTAGGTGAAGGTTAAGAGTTCAACACCTAGAAAGAAATTTAATAAAGGGCAAATGTGGGATGTTACATACATAAGATTAATATAATTTACAAATGTAATTTGTTTCTTAATCATCAGAATTGAATTCGTCTCTAAGATATGGTGTGGTTGGCTTGTATAATAATAATAATAATAATAATAATAATAATAATAATAATAATAATAATAATAATAATAATAATAATAATAATAATAATAATAATAATAATAATAATAATAATAATAGATTATGAACCTGCTGCTGTAATAGCAATAACACCAATAAAATTATTTTTATTAATATTTTAGGCAAACATTACCCGAAACATTAATAATAATAATAATAATAATAATAATAATAATAATAATAATAATAATAATAATAATAATAATAATAATAATAATAATAATAATAATAATAATAATAAAAATAATAATAATAATAATAATAATAATAATAATAATAATAATAATAATAATAATAATAATAATAATAATAATAATAATAATAATAATAATAATAATAATAATAATAATAATAATAATAATAATAATAATAATTATAATGCAATAATAAAAATAATAATAATAAAAGATTAAGAATAATAATAATAATAATTTCAATAAACAATATTAATAATAATAATAATAATAATAATAATAATAATAATAATAATAATAATAATAATAATAATAATAATAATAATAATAATAATATTAATAATAATAATAATAATAATAATAATAATAATAATAATAATAATAATAATAATAATAATAATAATATTAATAATAATAATAATAATAATAATAATAATAATAATAATAATAATAATAATAATAATAATAATAATAATAATAATAATAATAATAATAATAATAATAATAATAATAATAATAGGGATCTTTTAGTAAAATTGTATCTCATTTTTTGCTATCATTATAAGTATTTATGTGGTTTATACACAACAATACTACAAAATTACGAAGGTCAATAAATTTAAAATTTTTCTTTTAAAAGGATGAAATTATTGGGAACTACTAACGTTAAAAAATAACTTTAAAAAAAAAAAAAAAAAAGAAGAAACCATTATTTTGTGATAAATACTTTATAGCATCTCCAATTGAGGTAGAGGTAATATAAGCCTATATAAATACAGAATGTGAGCTATTCTCTTCTGAAGCTGTTTCGTCTTACTCGGACGTAAATTGAATACACCCTCCCTTTATATAGGGCTCTGCCCGTGAGCGGTAGTGTTAACTGATTAAAAAAACCAAAGGACTCCATCGTTCAGCTGTTTCATTAGAAAAGATCTTCCAAATGAATATGGTTGGAATTATAGCGGCAAAAAACAATTGAAAATTATTTCTTTAAGTACTTCAATATGTGACCACATGAAGGAGATTGCCATAGGATAGTTTGGAAATGAAGTATATTACTGCAATTATTTAATACTTTATAACGAGCTAGAGTCAAGTTATTTTGTTATCCTATTCAAATGTAAATATACGGAAGAAACTATTTTGGTTCACTTTATACCTGAAGTTTTACTGGACAAATTCGTGTAAGAAAAGTAACTGAATTTTTATTCGAAGATTGAGAAACCTTTTTAAACTAATGAGTACTGCAAATTTACGTGCATATTAAAGACTGCCTATTTTTTTATTTAAGTATATAAAGAGTACTTAATTCAGGATACACATTAATGTTACCAAGGAACAAGAAAACTTTAACTGAATTCGATTAAATTATACTCCGATAAATGTATTACTACAAAACAGCAGGCAAAAGAAATGTAGCAATAAGAGGGGACAATAAAAAGATTAAATTTCCAAAAAAAGTTAAAACAGAAATACAGTACCAATATTAATATGCAGAAAATGACTTATAAGCAGAGTAGAAGCAATAAAAAATAATTAATTTCGTTGGAAGAAGGTAACAGTGTAAATGTGGATATTTTCCATTATTATAAAATATTTTCAATTGTTCAAGTAAAGGAGGCTTGAAATTAGCAGTCAAGCACAGTTGAATGAGCTTTCAAAAGAGGAATTTTTAATTAAGCAAACTAAAAAAAAGTAAAATTTCTAAAAAGATAATAAGGAAGAAAAATGGAGATGTAAGGAATTGTCATGGAAAGTGATATCTGGCAACAATATCTTACGTGAATGAACATGAAAGGACAGAAGTTATGAAACAAGAATAATAAACAAAGGAAAGTTAGAGAATGGAGCGTTTATATATAGAGATCAACTCAGGTACTGCAGGCTAAATCTGAGAAACCTTACGCACAAATACCACAAGATCATTTGATAATATAATTATAAGTTTTTCAGTTAGGAGCAGGATCATAGTTTTTGAAATAGAAAAAAAATATAATTAAAATTGGTTCATATTAGTTCATTAGTTCAACTAGGAACGGTGGTCTTAATAGTCTTTTTAACTTAGGCCTATAACTCATTTTTATTTCCTCTAAAGGTTTTGAATTTTTTCCTACTTCGCATTTCCACCCATCAACCATATTGATTTTATGCTTCTCATCTATCGAAAGCAACCAGTGATGCTCGTTCCTATTGCTGTATAATTATTAGGAAATATCTTTGTCTTTTAATTTGGTTTCATCGCTTTCAAAGCACTATTATTAGGTTTCATTTCTTGACTGTTTAGACTTTTAACTATTTTTTCTTTTAAGTCATTCAGTATCAGTACCTGTTGGAGCAGTAAAACCCCTTCCTGCTGAGAGAATGTTCTTAAAAGTTTAACTCTATGTCTAGTAATAAGTTTTGCATTTTCAAATAAAAATATAAATTATATTAAAAGTGACAATTAGGGTAGGCCGACGCACCAAATGATTCGACGGGGTGCGTTGGTTCGCTCATTTTAGTGCGGTGCGGTACGGTACACAATATACATTATTCTACTTTTTTTTCTTATCACAATTTTTCTCGTCCGATTACCTCCATTGATATTCACTTGACTTAGTTTTTAATTCTACTGACTCATTTATATCCAGTTTTTAATCCTTATAGAGTTGCTTCTCGTCCACAGGCTTCATATTTCATTCTAGCAAACCAAAAACGTCTTCTGCTAGAACAGAATCAACATTTTAATCTACAACTCTTTGAAAAATCAACTTTCCTTTTTAATCTGCAACTCTTTGAAAAATCAACTTTCCTTTTTTACTTTATCAGCAACATCTCACAGCTTTTCCATTTCTTTCGAGGGTCCACCAAGTTCTTCTGTAAATACTCCCCTGTGAACGCATTCATGTTACAAGCATACACAAATTACATATCAAAGTCAGAATCTTGTTAGAATGATTTCTAAAACATTTTATTTTTCATTTAAAAGATTTAAAAAAAAATTTTTTGTTGCTCCTAATATACAAGAGTTGAACCCTCTCTTGAGAAAAGGTATATTCATATATCTTGAGTAATAGTACTCAGACTCGTATAACTTTAAAGTAAGGCTAGGTCTTGTCTAAAAGACTTTCAAACTGAACTTATCACTTTGACTGCATTTAATTTAGTGCTTATCCTAATATATATCTTCATCTATCTTCGTATATATATTTTTATATCTTGAGTAATAGTACTCAGACTCGTGTATCTTCAACGTAAGGCCAGGTATTGATTATAAGATATTGTAACTGAACTTACCACTTTGACTGCATTTAATTTAGAGTTTTTCCCTCTTCATTAGGTAAATCCTCGGGGGAGCTGACTATTCTCATCTTAAAGCCCAAGGATGCAGCATCTTTTGTGTGGAATTGATTAGTATCTTCAGGGTAACCCAATAATAAACCAATTTTTTTTTTATTCTCTTTTCTGCTTTTCTTTTTTTTTATTGATATAGTTCTTGCCATTCATTGAGCATTGTACCATATCATTAAAAAAATGAATAACCAAAATAATTTTAAGCATTGCTTTTATTATTATTATTATTATTATTATTATTATTATTATTATTATTATTATTATTATTATTATTATTATTATTATTATTATTATTATTATTATTATTATTATTATTATTATTATTATTATTATTATTATTATTATTATTATTATTATTATTATTATTATTATTATTATTATTATTATTATTATTACAGTGTAACACATTTTTGTCTTTGGGCAACAACTGTAATTTCCTATTTTCTTATACCTAGAAGGTATGGAAAAAAGCTAATATTTACTCTAAACTTTGATTTTGTGACCAGGATAATGGTTTTTCACAAATTTACCATTTTAGATATAAAAAATTGGTGATAATCTTTCTCAGTTACACAAAGTAGAAAAACTACATATATTTCAAAAGTAGCATTTATTTATTCTTAGTTTATACAACAGAGACCACAAAATATTTAGTAGTGAGAAGTTTTTCTTGATTTCACGAATCAACCCCCAAATATAGTCTCCAAACATGTTTTCGCTATATGATCCTTGGTAGCGGCGTTCAAAGTCCAGATTATCCTGGTGAAATTGTTCGCCATGCTCCTCTGGGTACGCCCCCATGTTCTCCTTAAATTTAGCAATTGATATTATTAATATGAAGGATATGTTCTTTGAGGGCCAACCTGCAGCCCATTTTGCTGTAGTTTATGACCAGGGTCTCAACAAGCTCCTCATAGTTTTCGGCCTTGTGATTCCCAAGGAAGTCACGAACCCCTGCAACAAAGCTGTTCCAAGCTGCTTTTTTCGTCCTAGTCAGTTTCTACGAAAATTCCATGCACTCTATGATCTTTTTTATTTGTTGTCTGACGAAGACACCGGCCTTGACACCTTTGCCTCAGACAGCTTAGGGAAGAAGCATTGCAGGTAGATGAAGGTTGAATGAAGACTTCTTATCTAGATCTGTGACAAACTTTTTCATGAGGCCTAATTTTATTTGTAGTAGAGGAAAGAGTATTTTCTTGGATCCAACAGAGGCTCCCATTTGCCATTGTTTCTCCTACACCTGACCTCAGTCCGCTGTGGTCAATCCAGCCTTAGGTAGTGTTCTACGGAGGCCCTGCTGTCCCAGAGACAAAGGTAACATAGAAACTTGGAAAATCTACTTTGGTGACCCATCAGGAAGGCTACCATTTTGAAATCTCCGATAACTTCTCAATTGTGTTTGTTCTTCATATTTCAAGGCACTAAGCAATATCTTCACGCTCCTATGTTCCTCTTTGAGCTGCACCAAGTGAACCAAGGGAAGAGATGGATACATGTTCCTGTTATAAAGTAGCACAGCTTTGGGAATCTTCGGTGAGCTATCAATGAAGAGGCAGAACTCTCAGAGTTTACAGGCAATTCCAAGTGCCTCAAAGAAACCTGTTGCATTGTGGAAAAGGCAAATCCCATCTTGACTGGTAAAAAGAGTTGAAAAAGAGTGGTGACGTTTTCTCTGCCTTGCGTCTTTCACACTTCCATCTAACAAATTCTACTGCTTCAGTCT
>JABUQX010101740.1:35000-55000 GCA_015478945.1 Trachelipus rathkii
CCCTCAACAAGAGCAGAACTCCCAGTTTCTTTGAGGCCTATAGCAACCATTGAAATATGGGGTTTCCAAAGACAATTTATTGTTTATGTTAAGACCAAAGAATGTTTATGTTGTTCACAGGAGAGACGTTAGAGCCGTCGAAGGAAATAGGAAAGTTGGGAGGGTGTTTTTGAAAGGGAGATGTAGAGAAGTTGAGTTTTTAAAGAGTTAAATTTTTACAGGTTGCGGTGACCCCACTGGGAGAATCCCATCAGATCGACAAGAATTAGAACCGAGCTGAGGAGTGAGAGGCTTCTAGAAGCAAAGAGGAGCAGATTTGAAATTAGTAGGAAGAGTGGAGAGTTAGTCATCGGCATAGGGTGAACAGAGTTGGAAGTACAGCTGAGAGGATTGTTGAAGATCGTTGAGGAAAGTAAGAATAAAGTTGGAGATAGAACTGAACCTTGCGGAACACCACAATTAACAGGAAGGAGGAGGAAAAGGTCACTCCTTCAACGAGTGCCAATATAGAGCGATCAGAAAGAAAACTTAGACAAGAGTAAGCAAAGAGAAGGAGGAAACCCAAAGGAAGGGAGCTTAGAGAGCAGTGACACGTGCCAAACCCGATCAAAAGCTTTGGATATGTCAAGCGCCACAACGCAAGACTCCCCATGGTCCTAAGGGCTGAAGACCATAAATCAGTTAGATAAAAAGTATGTCACCAGTTTGACCTCGAACGACGAAAGCCATACCCTGATGATCTTAAAGAAGGGAATGGGACTCCAGATGATCCAGGAAATGAGGATTAAGAAGAGTTTCAAAGATTTTTAGAAAGAATACAATAAAAGAGAGAGTTATAGGGCGATAGTTGGAAGGATCAGAGCGGCTGCCTTTTTTCGGGATCGGTTGGACATATGCGCCTTCCAGGACTGAGGAAAAGTATTAGTATTTAGACATAAAAGAGTAGAGTTGAACGAGGACAGGCACCAGCTCAGAGGCACACACCTCAAAACACGGGAGGAATGCCATCCCGGCCACTAGCCTGACGTTCATAGATCTCAGGATCCCCATGCACACAGTCATGTGTGATCACAGGTAAGAACATGGGAAACCTGAGGAAGGAGTAGGAGGAGGGATGCCAGAATCGTCCAGGGTAGAATTAGATGAAAGGAGAGCGGAAATATAATATATATATATATGTAACATATATATATAACTCTTATATATATATATATATATATATATATATATATATATATATATATATATATATATATACTTCTTTAACTATATATATATATATATATATATTTACTTTCTTTCTATATATATATATATATATATATAATATATATAGTATATATAACCAGCAACAACATATATATATATATATCAATATAATATCCCATATATATATATATATATATATAATATATATATATATATATATATATATATATATATATTTATATATATATATATATACTTCTTTATATTTATATATGTATAATATAATAACCTAACCTATGCTATATAAATTTATTATATGTATGTAATAACAATAATAACTAATATATATGTATATATGTATATTGTTTATATATATATATATATATATATATATATATAATATATATATATATATATATATATATATATATATATCTATATATATACCAGTAACTTGTATATGTATATATATATATGTATATATAACCTTAACTTAACTTTAATAACAACAATATATATATATATATATATATAATAATATATAATAATATATATAATATATATATATATATATATATATATATAACTATATATATATATATATATGTATGTAACAACTATATATATAATAATAATAATAATAATAATATAATAGTATATATAATATATATATATATATATATATATATATACTCTAACATATAACCATAACAATATATATGTTCATAGCAACTGCTGTATATATGTATATACTAATAACTAGTAACAATAATAATAATATATGCTCTTAAAACATATATATATATATAATAGCAAATATGATATAACCAGTATATAGTAATAATAACTTATGTAACCTACCGAACCATGTAACCCATAATATATATATATATATATGTATATATAACAATAATAATATATAATAATATATATATATATATATATATATATATATATATAAATGATGTATATATTAATAACGTTTGAAAAAAAAATGTTTATTTAATATATATATATACCAAGCTAAACGATTTATGCTCAACAACCATATTTATATATATATATATATATATATATATATATATAAATATATATTATATATATATATATATATATATAAACATATATATATATAACTGCTGCTGCTGCTGCTCAACATATATATATAGCATATACTGCTGCTGCTCTTATAACCCGGATATGTATGCGACTATGTAACCTGTTCTCTTGCTTCTAATTTGGAATCTTCTGAAGTTACTATACTCTATGGCTTAAGGTCTCTTGTCAATCTACAACTAAATACATCCGTTATATCTTTTTATCATCTAACACTACTAATTATCCAAAGATTTTTGACTATCTAAGCTAAAAGATAGAACACATTCTCTCTTCTACTTTCTCAAAAATCATCATTTTTGGGGATTGGTTCACCATAGTCACTGGCTTTCCTCTTTATTTCTCACAATAAAGCTGGTGGTGGTGAACTTGTCTACTATTTCTCTATCCTTTATGACCTTGATTAATTGATGTAGGCTCCTACTCGCATCCGTTGATTGGTTTGAAGATAATCGCGAACTCTTCCGAACATTTCTTAACTTCCAGTCTTCTCCTTATTCTTGTAAAACTCTTTTTTTTATTCGGAGTTGCTCAATTCACCTTCTTATTTCTGGATCCATTTCGATCTCTTCAAGTCTTTCGTAAGATAGACCCCTCTCTTCAGTTAGGAAACGTTCTTTGTATTTCGGTGCTGTTAACTGATCGGACTTGTATTTGTATTTCTTTGATTTCGCATGAAAGGACTACTGCTTATGAAGGATGTGTCTCTCAGAATGTGAAGAACGCATAATCGAGGTATTCTCCCTGGCATGGAGGGGTACAATCCATATTATTTCTCTTCAATTAAAACTAATAAACCTTAGTTTTACTCTCCTTATTCTTGTAGTTTTCATCACAGGGACGATGCCTTCATTAATTACCATCGTTTTCATATTACAGACACTCATTCTATTTATATTTCATCCAGTAATATATTCTTCAGAAAGTATAATGCCATCTTACTTTCTTCTTATATTTTTACATATTTAACCTTTGCTTCAAACTCCACTCTTGACAATTCCAGAGTTATTTCTTCTTCTTCACCTTCCTTCAACACATCAATGACTAACATCGGAATTTCTTCTATTGATGTATTTTTTTGCTCTCTCTAAGCTTAACTCTAAGAAGGAATATGGTCCTGATGGTATTCCTTCTGTGGTCCTTAAAACCTATCTTTCTGAGCTCTCTCTTCTCTCTCTCTGCTCTCTCTCTCTCTCTCTCTCTCTCTCTCTCTCTCTCTTCTCTCTCTCTCTCTCTCTCTCTCTCTCTCCCTTGATAAACTGTTTGGTTTCTGTCATTACCACTTCGACCTTTCCTTATCACTGGAAACTTGCGCTCATTCAATCTGTGCAGAGAGAGGTCACCCCTCACAACCCTCTAACTATCGTCCTTTTGCTTTAATTTCTGTTCTTTCTTAAATATTTTAATCTATCTTAAACAGAAAGGTTTGGAGACATCATAATTTATCTCATGTAATCTCTGATACCCTGTAGAGCTTTAGTAAGAAGCACTCTACTGGTGAACTTCTTTCTCTTCTTTTTCGCCTTTCTCTCCTTTCTCTTCTTTCTCCTCTCTCTCTTCTTTCTCTTCTCTGTCTTCTTTCTCTCCTTTCTCATCCTTCTCTTCTTTCTCTTCTTTTTCTTCTTTTTCTCCTTTCTCACCCTTCTCTTCTTTCTCTTCTTTCTCTTCTTTCTCTTCTTTCTCTTCTCTCTCTTCTTTCTCTTCTTTCTCTTCTTTCTCTCCTTTCTCTTCTTTCTCTTATTTCTCTTCTTTCTCTTCTTTGTCTTCTTTCTCTCCTTTCTCATCCTTCTCTTTATTCTCTTCTTTCTCTTCTCCCTCTTCTTTCTTTTCCTTCTCTCTTTTCTCTTCTCTCTTTTCTTTCTCTTCTTTCTCTTCTTTCTTTTCTTTCTCTTCTTTCTCTTCTCTCTGATTCTTGGTCCTCCGCTATTTTGGTGTGGTACTCTATCGAAATCATTCGATAGAGTCTGGATCGAGGATCTAATTTCTAGATTTTCCTCTTACGGTATCTATCCTTCTTTCAGCGGATTCCCTGATTTTTTTCTGGTCGTTCTAAAGCGACTGTTGTAAACGGTCATCGTTCATTCTTTAAATCTATTAATTAGTCCTCAAGGTTCTGTTATATCCCTTACTCTTTATCTACTTCTCATTAATCACCTTCTCTCTATCAGTTTGACTCATATCCACTCCTACGCCGATGCTCCTTCCAATTTAGAAGTCGACACACTCAACAGAAATTACTGCATGCCAGGATGGTGGCTTTGGTGTAACTGACCTTCTGATCTTTCACGTATCTCTAATTGGGGCAAAGCAAACATGGTAGTTTTCAATGCCACAAAAACACAGTTTTTTCATCTATCTGCAAGACATAATCTTTCACACAACTCTCTCTCTCTCTCTCTCTCTCTCTCTCTCTCTCTCTCTCTCTCTCTCTCTCTCTCTCTCTCTCTTTCTTTCGAAAACAAACAACTCAAACGTTCCTTTGTTCTTAATATTCATGTCATCTCCTTTTCTCGTGACTTTAATTATATGGATCATATTTCTTCTCTTTCTAAATAAAGTCTCAAGGAGGTTGGGTGTTCTGAGGCGACTTCAGAACTTCTTCTCATCGAGCGAGTTTTGCTTGCTCTATATTGTGGAGTTGTTCGCCCTTGCATGGAGTACGCATCACATATCTAGGGTGGTTCCAAACACACACTGTTCTCCTTGATAAGGTACAGTCTAGGGTTTTTCGACTTGTTAACACTCTCCTATTCTCCCTACTCTCTCCAAACTCTCCTACTCTTACTAACTCTCTCCAAACTCTCCTACTTTCACAAGCTCTCTCTAAACTCTCCTACTCTAGCTAAATCTCTCCAAACTCTCCTACTCTTACTAACTCTCTGCAAACTCTCCTATTCACACTAACTCTCTCCAAACTCTCTTACTCTCACTAACACTCTCCAGTCTCTTCCAAGTTGTCCAACTGTTGCACAACAACTGTTGCACAACTCTCCTCATACTATCGCTATTACAATGGACGCTGCTCTTCTGAACTCTATAGTAGAGTACCTCTTCGTGCAACTCGTCTTTCCACACAGTTTCATAATTTCTCTGTCCAAACTCTCTGACCTAAAACTTATCCGCTATGCTCAATCTCTCATGTACTCCACTGGTAAGGTCTGAAGCATATTTTTTTCATCTATTATTCCAACACCTTCTGACTTCCACATTTTCAAATGCAGTGTGTCTGGGTATGTCTGGCCTTGATTTGGCTCTGTATCCTAGTTCTCCTCGATTTCGGTGAAATTTGGTGGACCTCCAGACTTTACCCACTAGAGGTATAATATTATATTATACTATATATATATATATATATAATATATATATATTATATATATATAATATATATATATATATATATATTATATATATATATATATATAATATTATATTATATATATATATATATATACTATATATATATATATATTTACTTCCTTTCCAAAGATCAGGGACGAGGTGCTCAACATACAGCGGAAACAGAAAATTCAGTAGAAGAACATGAAGGAAGTCTAAAGGAAAGCCCCGCCCCCTCTATCATGCCCTTCATACCCTTAGGTAGAGCTAGTCACAGTAAGAAAAAAATCCCCCTTAGGATGTAACAAAAATGCGACGAACTCTTACTGTGGTATCTCGCCAATGTAGGATTCATCCTTTGGGCCATCCCCACAAACATACCCCATCGGCAGAACTTTGGCCTTTAACTCAATTATACACTTTTCCAATTATACACTTTTCTTTTCCAATCTGCCACACTCGCATTCCTTTCCTTTAGACATCCTTTCCATGCCTTAATCCACTTTTTCTTCAGTCTCACAGCTAGCCGATTCCAAGCACACTCACCACTGTACATCCGTTTATCCAACCGACTATCATCCATCCTATCCAAATTACCAAATCATCTTAACACACTCTCGTTTATCTCTTATTTACGCCCTCTTCACACCACACAACTCCCTAGCACGTTCATCCCTCATTTTATCAATTATTCTCATACCTAACACGACCCTAAGATGTGCCTATATGAGCAAATTGTACCTTAGGTATATACCGCTTATTCCGCACCATAGTATCACTACTATACATTAATACCGGTAACAACATACCATCATGTAAAACCCCAGTGCACCCAAGACATAGTCCCTTTGTATTCACCAAGGATTTAATTGCATCAGCCCCTTTTCTACAATTCACAATTTTCCTTCAACACTCTGCATCATCCGTTCCCTTTTCATTCAATTCATATATCCTAAATATTTAAATTCAGATAATTATTCCAATTGCAAACAATCCAACATAATTTCACAAAGCGGTCTCTCCTCACTCACAACAATCACCATACTCTTATCTACATTTAATTTCGAACCCCTCCGTTCACAAACCCTGGCAAACCTGTCAACTAATCCTCTCAATCTTTCTTCAGATTCACCACACAAAACAAATTCACCACCGTATAATAGGCAGGGCATCCTCCACTCTCATCCATTCTCCATAGGTCTAGCATCTTCTCATACCACCCTACCTCTAATTACTTCATCACTCCATCCATCTAGATATTAAATAGCCTAGGAGACATAAGACATCTCTGAATCACTCCATTTATTTTTGCACACGCTTCACTAACAACGTACATACTTTTGATTCCATTCAGAAGCCTACCACCAACACCATATGTCACTAACTACTGCCATAAAGCTTCCCTATTAATCCTGTAATACACCTTTTGAAAGTTCATAAGACCTAAATACAATTTATTCTTTCTCAATCATTTCAATATGAAGATTTGATCTACACATCTTCTTACTACTTCTAAATGCACCTTGCTCTTTTTCAATCAGTCCTTCAGTCACTCGACGGAAACTTTCAACCAAAATACCAGTATATATCTTCAATACAACTCTCAATAACCTTCCCCTATAGTTACTGCAGTTTTTCTTATCTCCCCTACCCTTATATAATGGCACTATTACCTCTCTCCTCCAACCCTTCGGAACTATACCCTCCATAAATGATCTGTTGCACAACTTCCATTTACAGTAAATCACAATACACCTCCATTCCTGATTTTCATCAGCAATTCTATCTATACCTGCGGATTTACAGTTCTTCAACTTTCCCACTCTACCTAGTACCTCCATCCAGCTAATTACCTCACCCCCAAAATACCTATTTCATCTAACACCATCAAATCAACACACATTCACTATCACCTCATTATTACTGCCAATGTTATGCAGATTTCATCAGTTACAAAAATAACATCACTTCATTATTCTATGGAGATTCCTTTTCCTCACATTCTTAACCTTCCGCACTTGCTTCCAAAAGAACTTTTAATTCCCTTGAAAGTCCCCATTCATCCTCCTTCCAAACTGTTCATTTACCTCATTTTTCTTCTTACGTATGCAACTTCTAATCTTTCTTTTTTTTTCTCCTTATATTTATATTTCCAAACACTTTTCATTTGAATCCTCATCTTTGGACTTTAGCACATTCAACCACGCATTTTTTTACTTTTAACCGTTTGCATCACCTCTTCATTTTACCACTCACTATTTACATTTTTAACTCCTACTTTTGTACATCCACATACTTCTATTGCACTACTAACAAAGGCTTCCTTCATTTTCGTCCAGATTTGTTGTTTCACCTTGTTCATATTCAACCGATTTTGTTTCAAGTGCTCTCACATACTTTTCCTTATAACCATTTTCACTTAATTTCTCACTCTTAATCCTCCCACTTCCATCCTTATCCCTTTCCTGTCCATCCATGCCCCCTCTAATTTAGTCTTGCATAGAACAACATGATGATCTGATATTCCCATCCCCAACCCCCTCTCTGATTTAACATCCATCACATATTTGAACATCATCTTCACCAACACAAAATCTATCATGCTTTTCACTTCGAAACCATCTCTACCTACCCCAACTTTCGTATACTAAGGAATACTTTTGTGCCCGTAAAAAGCATTACATACCTCTCTCCTCACATTAGTAAATCACCTTCAAACCATTTTCATTTTCACCCGCAACTCCAAACCTAAATTGTCATGCTTCTTTCAACTGGAAAGGACCCTTAGAGGCCTTTACCTGTAGATGTTGAAGTCTGTTGGAGATCCACTGATTTTCCTACTTTGCTTACAGATTTGTATGCAGTATGCACTGTAATGTTTATTCAATAAATGGGCTTTGAACTTTTCAAATTTAAATTTAACAATTAAAATTCTAGTGCTCGCACAAACAAAATCCACCATACCTATGTGCCACAGGTCACTCACCAGAATCGCAATCCTTCTCTTCACCTTTTATTCATCTCCATTCCATCACACACACATTTCACCTCACCCAGTTCATATTCTCAGCTTAATTCATAGTTGTTTCAGGCACAGGAAAGCAAATCAAATTTAATCTTTCTAAAAACATTCATTAACTCTCCTCTTCTCCTCATCATTTATTCCTCTAACATTTCATAAACCAAGACGATTCAAACAATTTCACAGAAAGATACAAGGTCTCTTACGGTAGTTGCGATAAGGTCTGATGCATGCATAAACATTCCTATGGTATAAATAAATGGTAGCGGGTCCCCAACCCAACTATCACTGTCCATTAGTCACCCCCTATGACACATAGAATAAACGTTGCGGGAATTCTTTCTCCCCCAAAACATAGGGATATTTGAAAAAAGATGTTATGTATTAGTAGCAGTGTTTTATGGTTTGTATGTAATACACAGAGTCTACTTCCCTGAAAAAAATAGTGCGAATAGGAACGAACCATTGAGCACTGGAGTATCATGGGATGAACCATACACCTCAATCCTGAAGAACTATTGGTTGTTTTAAAGGATGGCTATGGTTACCGACAACAATATCACATCTATAGAAAGCCAGAAATTAAACAGGCAGCAGGCCACAATGATAAGTAAATTCCGATGAAAATAATTAGAAATCAAAGCTTTGTTGCCAGATTTTATCGAAGACTTTCCGGTAAATCTGGCAACAAAGAAAGATACATCTAAATACCGATGAATAAAAGGATCAAGAATCTGAATGCATAACGGTGAAAGGAATAGTCACAAGATTAAGCCTTCCTTTTCGGAATCCATTAGTGGCTATCTGCAAGATAAGATTGGAATTCTTAAAGATGCATTTCCAAAAATTTTCGTTGTGAGCGATAGTCCATTTCGAAACTACAAGAAAGGAACCGGGTGATTAAAGAGGATTAAACCGTAGTTGAAGAACCTTAGAGGGATTCAGTATGAGCAGAATTGAAAACTACCATCCGGAGCCAGTATAAGCAAAGAAAAACGTTTATCAAGGCAGAGTGCAAGCTTGAAAACATAAGTTTCAAGAACCACAGGAGGAAAACCATTCAGTGAAAGATAACCACGATTAATTAATTTCAAGAGGAGGAAAAGAGGAAAGAAGCAAGTCAGAAGGAACAAGAGGAGGAAAAGAGGAAAAGGGCAAATCAGAAGGAACAAGAGGAGCAAAAGAGGAAAGAAGCAAGTTAGAAGGAAGAAGAGAATGAAAAAAAGGAAAGAAGCAAGTCAGAACTAACAAGAGGAGGAAAAGAGGAAAGAAGCAAGTCAGAAGGAACAAGAGGAGGAAAAGAGGAAAAGGGCAAGTCAGAAGGAACAAGAGGAGGAAAAGAGAAAGGAGCAAGTCAGAAGGATCAAGAGGAGGAAAAAAATTAAAGAAGCAAGTCAGAAGGAACAAGAGGAGGAAAAGAGGAAAGAAACAAGTCAGAAGGAACAAGAGGAGGAAAAGAGGAAAAGGGCAAATCAGAAGGAACAAGAGGAGCAAAAGAGGAAAGAAGCAAGTTAGAAGGAAGAAGAGAATGAAAAAAAGGAAAGAAGCAAGTCAGAACTAACAAGAGGAAGAAAGGAGGAAAGAAGCAAGTCAGAAGGAACAAGAGGAGGAAAAGAAGAAAAGGGCAAATCAGAAGGAACAAGAGGAGCAAAAGAGAAAGGAAGCAAGTTAGAAGGAAGAAGAGAATGAAAAAAAGTAAAGAAGCAAGTCAGAACTAACAAGAGGAGGAAAAGAGGAAATAAACAAGTCAGAAGGAACAAGAGGAGGAAAAGAGGAAAAGGGTAAATCAGAAGGAACAAGAGGAGCAAAAGAGGAAAGAAGCAAGTTAGAAGGAAGAAGAGAATGAAAAAAAGGAAAGAAGCAAGTCAGAACTAACAAGAGGAAGAAAGGAGGAAAGAAGCAAGTCAGAAGGAACAAGAGGAGGAAAAGAAGAAAAGGGCAAATCAGAAGGAACAAGAGGAGCAAAAGAGAAAGGAAGCAAGTTAGAAGGAAGAAGAGAATGAAAAAAAGGAAAGAAGCAAGTCAGAAGGAACAAAAGGAGGAAAAGAGGAAAGAAACAAGTCAGAAGGAACAAGAGGAGGAAAAAAGGAAAAGGGCAAATCAGAAGGAACAAGAGGAGCAAAAGAGGAAAGAAGCAAGTTAGAAGGAAGAAGAGAATGAAAAAAAGGAAAGAAGCAAGTCAGAACTAACAAGAGGAAGAAAGGAGGAAAGAAGCAAGTCAGAAGGAACAAGAGGAGGAAAAGAAGAAAAGGGCAAATCAGAAGGAACAAGAGGAGCAAAAGAGAAAGGAAGCAAGTTAGAAGGAAGAAGAGAATGAAAAAAAGTAAAGAAGCAAGTCAGAACTAACAAGAGGAGGAAAAGAGGAAATAAACAAGTCAGAAGGAACAAGAGGAGGAAAAGAGGAAAAGGGTAAATCAGAAGGAACAAGAGGAGCAAAAGAGGAAAGAAGCAAGTTAGAAGGAAGAAGAGAATGAAAAAAAGGAAAGAAGTAAGTCAGAACTAACAAAAAGGAAGAGAAGAGGAAAGAAGCAAGTCAGAACGAAAAAGAGGAGGAAAAGAGGAAAGAAACAAGTCAGAAGGAACAAAAGGAGGAAAAGAGGAAAAGGGCAAATCAGAAGGAACAAGAGGAGCAAAAGATGAAAGAAGCAAGTTAAAAGGAAGAAGTGAATGAAAAAAGGAAAGAAGCAAGTCAGAACTAACAAGAGGAGGAAAAGAAGAAAGAGGCAAGTTAATAGGAACAAGAGGAGGAAAAGAGCAAAGAAGCAAGTCAGAAGGAATAAGAGGAGCAAAAGAGGAAAGAAGCAAGTCAGAAAGAACAAGATGAGGAAAAGAGGAAAGAAACAAGTCAGAACGAATAAGAGGAGGAAAAGAGGAAAGAAGCCAGTCAGAAGGAACAAGAGGAGGAAAAGAGGAAGAGGGCAAGTCAGAAGTGAATAAAGAGGAAGGAAAAGAAGGAAAAAGGAGCACCTCTCAGAAGGGACGAAGAAAAGCCAGATAGAGCGGAAAGATTTGGCAAGTTAGAAGGAAGACACGAGGTCGAAAAACAGGGAAAAGACACGCAATACAGTAACTAACAAGATTAGCCGCAAAAGAGGAAAAGAATTGCAAAGTCAGAAGGAGCAAGAGGAAGAAAAGAGGAAAGGAGCAAGTTATAAGGAACAAGAGGAGGAGAGGAAAAGGGCAAGTCAGAAGGAGCTAGAGAAGGAAATGATGAAAGAAGCAAGTCAGAAGGAAAAAGAGGAGGAAAAGAGGAAAGAAGCAAGTAATTTGGAACAAGAAGAGGAAAAGAGGAGGAAGAAGTAATGCGGAAGAAAATTGAAAGTAAGAAACAAAAAAACCCAAAAAAGGGGGGGGGGATTCAAAGGCAAAAGCAAATCAGAATGGAGAAAAAGAGGAAAAAGAGGAAATGCAACGTCAGAAGGAAAGATAGAAACGAAGTAAGTCAGAAGGACACAAGACAAGAGGGAGAAAGAAAGGGAATAATTAAGTCAGAAGTGGAGGAAAAGAGGAAAGAAGCAAGTCAGAAGGATCAAGAGGAGAAAAAAATTAAAGAAGCAAATCAGAAAGAGCAAGAGGAGGGAAAGAGGAAAGATGCTAGTCAGAAGGAACAAGAGGATAAAAAGAGGAAAGAAGAAAAGTTAGTTAATATTTCATACAAAATGACAGAAATAGCAGGAAAGAAGACGGGCAACAGAAATATATTACATTTTTTCCCGGTCATGCGTCTTTATACGCCCGTCAGATTGGGGCGGCTAACATCTCTCTACACTAGATAATGCCTACCAGTAAATCTCTCGGACACTCGCTGAATCGCTAGCCAAAGGTTTGCCCCCCGGAATATGGAACTTAAAACAGACAGAAAAAAAAAAAAAAAAAAAAAAATATATCTCAAAAACTACAATAGCTACAGCCCCGAAATGGAATACATTTTTGGAAATCCTTGGTAAAATTTCACATAAAAAATGAAAAAAAAAAAAAAAGAAAAAAAATTATGTTAATAATTATAGTAATATGCATTTAAAATTGCCTATTTAGAGACCTTTATTGGTTTCTCGTTAAAATAAATAGACTTCTATAAATTTTGCTTTTTTTTTTTATAAAGGAAATACCCCAAGGGTATACCGCACCGATGGCAGGAGTCGGGGTCTCTCGGCCTCCGGGGAACTACGGGGTAGGACTAATTCCCCCCCTCCGGGGGAGGGTCTCCGGAACCCCCGCTCTTTGGTATTTGGGTGTCGCGGGGGTTCCTCCGCCCTCCCCTACGGGTACTGAAAACGTCCCCCCTATGTTCCCTGTCTCGAGCCCCCCCTAGTGTGCCGTATAAGCAAAAGTTTTTAATAGAAAGTCCTTTATTTATTTTAATGAGAAACCAATAAAAGGTCTCTAAATAGGCCTTCTAATCATATTACTATAATTATTAACAATAATTTTGTTTTTTTTTTGTTTTTTTTACATTTTCTTATGTAAAATTTTACCAGGATTCCAAAAATGTATCCTTTTCGCTGTAGCTATTGTAGTTTTTGCAGATTTTTTTTTTTTTTTTTTTTTTAATTTTCCAGGGGCCAAAACTTTTGGACCAGGATTCCAGCATTTATTCCTTTTTACTGTAGCATTAATAGTTTTTAAGATACATATGACGGCTATAACAGAGGCTAGCCACATTTTCTACTAAAAAAGTGATTTTAGTGTTAAGGAGAAGAGATATTTTGCACGATTCCAAGATGAAATATAAATTGTCTTAGTTTATTGAGTTTAAAGTCAAAGGTTATCCTTGAATGGAACGTCAGTGAGACGAATAGCTCGAGAACAAGCAGTATTAAGGTAATGTCTCTGCTTTTTTTTAGTTCAAAGAAAGTTAAACGGAATATAGGAATCTTTGTTAGAGAGGATCACCTCTACTATGCTTTCTACAGAATAAGCGGGGGATCCCCGCCAAAGCAAAGACGTATAACCGAAGGTCTGATCAGTTTGCAGTAGCAAAGTTCAAAACCCCCCCAAATTATTCGAAAGCACTCCCCGAATTCGAGTGGCCTTCCAGCTAAAATTTTGTAGAGCTTCAACTGGATTCAGAGATTAGTAGGTATCAAAAGATAGCAGAGGTTGAAAGAGTTTAACTTTAAAAGGATAAGGTTCTGAAGTTAAGTAAAGATCTAGTATGCTGGATTCATCTTCAAGATAACCAGTGGTAAAAGTAGGGTGCTGCACTATCTGCTTAAGACTGCTGTAAAAAGTCGTATTTTTGTGAACTAGAGGAAAACGGTGAGGTCTAGAAGTAAAGTGATGGTGTTCAATAAATTGAAAAATAATATACTGATAAACTAGATTTACTACGGTACGGCAGCTATTGATGTCGGTAGAAACCCTACTGAGACATATAATATCGTAAGGTATGTGGCTCACCAGTTGAGAAAAAGATTTGAAATTTTAGCGAAACCAATCCCATCAACAAAGTTCGCTAAATACCAAGATAAAGTCCGCTAAATACCAAGACAAAGTCCGCTAAATACCAAGCTATAATTGGCATATAATTGAAAGAAGGTATTCCTTGGAATATCTCCAGCTCATGGTCGAAGGTATCCTAAAGACAAATCTGAATAAATAAGATATAAATGAGACTAATTACGTACTGGAGCACAACATAATAAACAATTAATTGATGGTAATTATAATATATATATATATATAATATCTATATAATATTATATATATATATATATATTAATATATTATATATACTATATATATTATATATATAATATATAATAGTTAATATATATAATATAAATATATATATATATATAAATAATATATAATATATATAAATATAATTATATATATATTATCATATATATAATATATATATATATATATATATATATATATATATATACAATACCCGTAATATATTACAACTGTTGCAAAATATACTAATACGAATATATAATATATATATATATATATATATATAATAAATAATTATATTATAATATATATATATATTACGTATACCTATACTTGTTCGTATGTAACAAATTATAAGACAGACTAATAATAATAATAATAATAATAATAATAATAATAATAATAATAATAATAATAATAATAATAATAATAATAATAATAATAATAATAATAATAAAAATAATATAATAATAATAATAATAATAAATAATAATAATAATATAATGAATAATAATAATAATTAATAATAATAATAATAATAATTAATAATAATAGTTAATAATAATAATAATAATAATAATAATAATAATAATAATAATAATAATAATAATAATAATAATAATAATAATAATAATAATAATAATAATAATAATAATAATAATAATAATAATAATAATAATAATAATAATAATAATATGATCAAGTAATAATAAATATTTCAAATCAACATTAAAAATTGTATATGTAAAATAGTTATTGCAAAAGACTTTGAAATTCTGTAATAGCTCCCATGTATATTAATAAAAATCTTAATAATGCAAATATAGTTATTTATTGCTTAACAAATTTGATTTGCTACGAAAATAACTTTGTTATTACTTGCAGAGAAGCATATAAAATATCATTAGGGGTAACTATTATGAAAATATTAAATTAAAATATTAAAAATCTACGGGAGGTACTTTTCATTTTTAAGTTAGTTGCAAGTTAAATTATGATTACAAATACACTGTACACATTTGTTATATGACTAGGGAGTTGGGGAACTGGGGGGTGGGACAGAATGATATTAAATACTTTTGAATCTTCTATAAATTGGATCTGCACTCGTTGTTGTATGTCTAAGGTTGAGAAGTTGGAGGGGGTATGGGGGCAAAACGTGAAAAAATTTACTCTGAATCTTATTTGAACTGCACACATATTGTTGTATAACTGTGAGTATATATATATATAATATATATATATATATAACGTATATATATTACTTATATATTATAATATATATATATATACTTGTATATAATACTGACTATATATAATATATATACAGTAGCGTATTTAGCAGGGCGCCGGCCAGGGGCCAATGGCCCCCGCGAAACTTTTTTCACCACGACACTAAAAAATTTTAAAGTATTCATAATCCGTTAATAATATAAAGTGCCAGAAGTTAAAATTAATTTTAAACTATCAATTTCATCGCTTCAGAACCACACACTCGTAACCAGTCCCATTAGTTTAAAACTAAACTGAAAAACCATCAGAGAAAATGCAACATTAGAACTTTTGCAGCTGATAGTTTGAGAATACGCGCATCTGAATCTGGACCCTTGGAGCTATGAAAGCCTGTACTTAAGAATTTTAACAATATTCCCAAAAATACAGACCCACATTCCTACTTCCGACAGACTTATTATCTATCGCACATCCATTTTTTCTACCATTTTCTTGGGAGTGAATTTTTAATATCAGCATTAGGACGCAGAGAGGTTTTAAAATTTCCCTTGCAATTGTCATACCGAACGGTGGTAATGTTGCCAGTCCATCATAGAAGAATGACTTAGAACATAGAAGTGAGTCATATGTTAACTTTATCTTACAAGGAAGAGATCTCGCGTAAACAGACCTCCAAAAGGAGAAGAATAATAATAATGTAAAGTAGATTGAAGAACTGGCATATTTATGGAAGTTGAAATTTCATACACACGCACTAGGGTCGCCCAAAACCGCGCAATATAGATGGATTAGTTCTTGTCGCAGTCACACAATTTCCAGCAATATTTTACATTTTGTTTTGCAAATAACGGGCAATTTTACGACATTCAAGCGACCAAAGTTCGTTGTACTCCCTCAAGCATGGGACATGCATACTAACATAAGCCCCGCGTGGTTTACATGATTCAGGTAGGAAGAAAGCTTTTCAACGGATTAAGGAGCTTCTGGAAACGCTACTTAAAATATATTGGAGATGAAAGACTTATTGGACTTGCCGTCCTCAACATACATCCCAAATATTGAAATTAAAAATATTGGAAGATGTTATTCGGGACTTCGCTCACTCTTCATGTCAGCGCGATTAAAATTAACAATTTTTAGAGTAAATTATCTTAGTAATTCATAAAAATTCTTCCAATTTTTTCTGCACCTCAGTGTTTTGTCCTATCCACTTTCATTTATTTAATTTATAAAAATTTTTTATTTATATATACTAGCCTATATATATATATTAATATATATTACTATATTAGATATAATATATACATATATTAAGTATATGTCAGTATCGTATATATAATATATCATATAATATAATCAGTTGTTACACATATATATATATATACTAATATAAGTAAGTATATAAAGAAAGATTTTTGGTTTGGCACCCCCCCGAAAAATTTCTGCGATACGCCACTGATATAATATATATATAATAATATATATTAGATATTACATATTATATACATAATGTATAGGTAGAGCTAATTAATTCAGATATGAGTATATACAATACCACTTATAGTATCTTATTATATATATATATATAGTATATATATATTATATATAATATACTATATAATATATATATATATAATATATATATATATGATATAATATAATTTATAATATATACGGGTGGGACCCACAATCTTATAAAATTTACTCACGAATATAATATAAATTGGAAACCAAATTTCTCGTTGTAGAAAGCACATTAATTTCCAATTTTTCTTGTCTTAAGGCAAATATTAACCCATAAAAATATGAAGGAAAATTCCCAATTCACTCTATAATATATTTATCACACTTGCTCCAGGTCCATACAATATATAATATATATATATATTATATATATATATATAATTATATATTATTATATATATATATATATATATATAATATATTATATATATATATATATATGACATATTGGTTAATTAATATTTGTACGATATATTTTTATTATTACTATATAATATATAATATCATATTATATTATATATACTATATATTATAATAATATATATATATATAAAATCTATATATATATATATATATAATACTATTAATATATATATATATATATATATGATAGCATATATACCAAACACCACTTTTTCCCGTTCCCCGGATCTCCATTTTTTTTAGTTCATCAGATCAGTATCAATTTTTGAATGTTCATAAAACATATTTTTTTCTTTACTTTTTTGTTTTTTTAATATATTAATTACTGCAATTCATTACTTTTTAAATATTTTTATTTCTATTCAATTTTAAAATTATTTTAATTATTTTTATCTATTTTGCGTGTTCACTCGTCCTTTTGCACCCTTTTCCTGAATCAAATTATAACTGTCACTTGCCAGTATTTTTAACGCAAATTCTCTTTTTTATTATTTTAAGTTATTACTTTTTATTTCACGACTTTCAGCATATCTTACTTAAATATTTAATAAACTTTTTCTTATTAACTTATATTTTTCTTATTGAAAAATTTGCAATAAAATTATTTAAAATAAATGAAATATTTGATATAACTGTAAAGCGCACCCCTTAAAATGACTCTCGATAGTTTCTTTCATTTTTAAATGGAATTCAACACCTCAGGGGTAGTACCCTATTGTCAGGAGGGAGAACCTATCTAGCTAATTTCTATTTAAGGACAGGAAAATGAAAAATTGAACCCAGTGCCCTCTTACCAATGGTCTCCCACAAGTGGGGTACGCGTACCCCGGGGGGTACTCGAGGAACTTGGAGGCTACGCAAAGAAGTAGGCTAACATTGATCACCCTGCGAGTGAATGATCGGTATCACGTTGAGTGCGAGTTCTCTTAATTGGTTCACCGCGTTCTTTTATTATAATATTATATTATATTATCATTTATTATGTGCATATTTTATATATTATATTATAGTATATATATATATAAGTTATTATATTAAGTTATATATAGGCCTATAAGGGGCACAACTTAATAATTATTTTCATCTTAGCGGGTACGCGATCAGAAAAAGTTTGGAGACCGCCCACTGCTCTATACCAGTAAAGATCTCTCTCTCTCTCTCTCGTCTCTCTTCTTCTCTCTCTCTCTCTCTCTCTCTCTCTCTCTCTCGCTCTCTCTCTCTCTCTCTCTCTCTCTCTCTCCTCTCTCTCTCTCTCCTCTCTCCTCTCTCTCTTCTCTCTCTCTCTCTCTCTCTCTCTCTCTCTCTCTCTCTCTCTCTCTCTCTCTCTCTCTACCGATTTCGCCAAGGTATCGACAAACATTTAGATTCTATTCTCTTTTCGAAGTTTTACTTCTAGTTTCTCGTCCTTCTATAGCATATTTAAATTTCTTTAAATTTGTGTTTCATAGAGTTCTCTTCTCTCTTCTATCTATTCTTTTAGTTAAGAAATGATTCATCTTTCACTCATCACCTGCAGGAACTTTGGCAGATAACTCAACTTTTCACATCTTACATTTTGAAGTGGAATCGACCCCATATGATGTAGGAGATGTTAGAGAGAAGGAATTAGATTATTTGACGTATGATCCTTTTTGTTCCTCCAAATAGTGCAGAAATAAACTGCTGTCTTCGATTTGTCTAAATTTAATTCATTTATCTTTCCAAGGCAAAAACACAAAACACAAACACAAACACAAACACAAAACAAACACAAAGCACAAAACACAAAACACAAAATACAAAACACAAAACACAAAACACAAAACACAAAACACAAAACTCAAACATTTCTCTACTGTGAATATTACTGGCACTCACCTTTTCGGGATCTTTATTGAAAAGATCATATTACCTCACTATCTTAACAATCTTTTAAGAAGTTAGGAACTAGTATTCCCAAGGTTTTCACCCTTTCCCATCTGCTTGCTTTTTATGAAAAGATCAATCATCCTTAAAAGCTTGTACATCCCATATATAGTCAATTTGAAAAATAAAAATAGCTTTTCTGAAATAACTAGTTGCATTAGTAGCTGACTCTTATCTCTCAATTCTTTTTCACTCTTCTGAAGTAACTAGCTGCACAGTTAGTTGACTCTTACTTCAATTCATTCTCACTCTTCTGAAATAACTAGCTACATAACTAGTTGACTCTTACTTCAATTCATTTTCCCTCTTCTGAAATCACTAGCTACATAACTAGTTGACTCTTACTTCAATTCATTCTCACTCTTCTGAAGTAATTAGCTACATAACTAGTTGACTCTAACTTCAATTCATTCTCACTCTTCTGAAGTAACTAGCTACATAACTAGTTGACCCTTACTTCAATTCATTGTCACTCTTTTGAAATAACTAGCTACATAACTAGTTGACCCCTACTTCAATTCATTCTCACTCTTCTGAAGTAACTAGCTAC
>JABUQX010101741.1:0-5000 GCA_015478945.1 Trachelipus rathkii
TATATATATATATATATATCTATTATATCATCTCACTTATTATTATTCTTATTACTTATTATTTTATAATATTTATTACTACTAGTATATATATATATATATATATATATATTACGTATATATTCACTTCATATTATATATATATATATATTTACTTAACTTCTTAATAATAATAATATATATTATATATATATATATCATATATATCTATATATATTTCATTCACTATATACTTATATATATCTATTATTTATACTATATATATATATAGTATATAGTATTATATATAGTTATATATATTATATACATATATAATATTTATATTAATAGTACTCATATATATATATATATACTTTGTCGTTAATATATATTTAAATTATTTAGTTGCAGGATACATCAGTATACTATATACTATAATAATAATAATAATAATAATAATAATAATAATAATAATAATAATAATAATAATAATAATAATAATAATAATAATAATAATAATAATAATAATAATAATTTAATATAAAAAAAAAAATATAATAATAATAATATATAATAATAATAATAATAATAATAAGATGTGTCTCATATCCTTTACACGAATAAGCAATGATAAATAAATAAATTTTACATAATAATAATAATAATAACAATACGTAAAAATCAAAATATACTCTAATAGAATACAAGATAATAATAATAATAATAATAATAATAATATTAAAAAGGGAAAAAATTTCATGGTGTCTCTTAAATTAGACCTGATTGTGTATATATTTTCATTCATGGATTCAAAAAGTACCATTTATGTTGCTACTTTTTCAGATATTTTACATAATTTCCTACTTTTTTACCCATCTGGAACGGTATTATGAGTTTACATAATTTTAATAGTCATTGCATAATTAAATGGTAGCTATGATTGTACTTGTGTATTGGAACATGTACTAACGTGTGTTCTCTCCTGTTACAGGTGTTGGCATGGTTTTATCGCGAAGAAATAGTACAAATAGTACATGTTCATTAAAGGAGAAAAACTATTATTGATTTTCTTAAAAGAGCTTATTTCATAATACAACTATGGGATAAAGATGTCATTGGCACCTCATGTTGTTTGTAAAACGTGTACGGAGCATCGGGCAATATACCATTGAAAAAGGAGGTGCTTGAAATTTGATATACCAATGGTATGGAGAGAATAGAGAAACCAAAGTGATGATTGTTACTTTTGTTTGCTGAATATAAAGGGCATCAATGGATGTAACCAAAGTAAATGGGCATATCCTGACATAGACTCCGCTAGACAGCTTGTTGTACATTCAGATGAGATATTTGTCTCATTATTTTATTCAGTCTTCTTCCAGATCTCTATCAAGAAAGGATGAATCAGCAGATGGCAAAAAAAGCATTTGCTAGCAAAACTTTTTGATTTCGAAGAACCGCCAAAAGTTGTTGAAGGTTCTAGTCAACAAGAATTGAAAGACCTTGTATGGACTTAGGTCTTTCAAAGAAATTGTCTGAATTGTTAACTCTCTGGTTGGGAGAAAAAAAATTTTTACCGTTACCAGGAACCAAAATCACGCTATATAATAACAAAGAAAAAGATTTATTGTCATTCCTCTCAAAAGAGAATAATTTTGTTCTCTGCAACAATTTCCAAGGATTGCTGATGTATCGGGTAATATCGAAACACCCACCTGAATTGCAGTTATTTTATATAGCTCCAAACTGAGCCTAAAAGGTGTTCTTCTACATAACTGCAACACAAACAGATATATCTCAACTGGATATTCAGTCTGTATGAGAGAAGAGCAAGGAACCAAAGAAAAGATATCATATCGAGGCCACCAACGGGTGATCTGTATTGATTTGGAGATTATCAATTTCCTCCTATGATATCAAGACGGGTACACAAAGTATTATTTTTTTATGTGCCTCTTTAATTGTAGAATGAAAGATGAATACTGTGTAAGAAGACAGTGGCCTCCTAGAGAAAACATGTTGGCAGGAGAAAAAACATCCAATAACCTTTGGTTGAAGGCAAAATATCATAAGGTCACCATTGCACATCAAACTAGGTTTGAGCAGAGATGGAACGTGTTTTGGTCATATTTGTGGAAAATTTTATGCTCTGAACAGGGAAAAACTGATAGCAGGTAATTTCGATGGAAACCAATGAAAGACTCGCGCTTCAAGATTCAAAGAATAACATTGAGACATTATTTTATACGGTTGCGAAGAGTTTTCTTGGGAACTAGAAAGCCGATAACCATGGTGAACTCGTGCAGATTATGTTCAGATTATTTTGTAAAATTGACTGCAATATGAGCATCAGACTGCTTTATCTACAATGTAATCTGGATAGTTTCCCAGATAACCACGGTGATCTAAGCAAGAGGGTAAATGAGTTCATCAAGAATTATGGACAATGGGAGAAGGATTTCGTGAATGATGATATACCCACATGATGGTTGATTGATTACTGCCGTAGAATCCAACACGAATGTCCAGTCATATCCCATTGTAGGAAATCTCAAAAAGCGCTTTATACGAGATGTCTCAATGAAAAACTTTTGCTTTGTCGTTCATGTTTCATGCTTGCATGAATTTAATAAATATTTTTGCACCTTATGCTTTTGATTGGCAGTCCGCAATTATATAACACTATATATCGTAGATATATATTTATAAAGATATATATCCTATTATGAGAAGCAGAGCTGATGACGAAAAAGTAGTCATTTTTCGAATTTTGGAATCCACACCCTCAATGTACACCAGTGACGTACCTTGAAGATTATACTTGGGTAGGAAGCTGTGTATATATATATATACATTATATATATATGAGTATATATCTATATATATATATATATATATATATATATATATATATATATATATATATAATATATATTATATATAGTATATATTAATATATATGTATATATATATATATATTATATGTATGAGAGAGAGAGAGGGAAAGAGAGAGAGCGCTATTTCCTAGACAATGAAAAGTCAATCAAAATCTCGGCGATTAAGGGACAGAGAGAGGAGAGAGAGAGAGAGAGAGAGAGAGAGAGAGGAGAGAGAGAGAGAGGAGAGAGAGGAGAGAGAGAGAGAGAGCAGAGTGGAGAGAGAATAGTGATATTCAAAATTAATTCATAGCGTTAACATTAATCGTACGTTTTCACCGAATGTGAGCGAAAATTTTCGACCCGTGAATAGAAAATTTTACGTGTATCTTTTCGAACTAGCAGCAAGGTATGATGGCTGGCCTGGCCCTATATAGGATATTATAGTGAAATATGAAGATCTATTTAACGCCCATAACTTAGAATTTTACTCTTAAGAACAGAGTTGGAAGGAAAATTTCCAAATGATTTAATTATTATAATTGTTATTGATAAAGTAGTTGTTTTTTCTTTAAATTTTATTTTACAAATCGATTGATCTTTTTTTTCACTTTAAAAGAGAAAATAAGTTTGCTATAATATTAGTTATACTTTACCTATTTTATTTATTTTATAAAAAGACTCTATCATAATATTGGATAGTGAGCACTATCAATCCCTAGCCTTACCCCTACCTCTCTCCACTTTCACACTCTATATGTTTATAGGTGTCGTAGGGCACTGATCATGTTACACATAGATCAAATCACCGCAAATACTATTGTTTCTCCTACTAGATCCACGGCCCAAAACGTTGTACATTTCCCAGTCTATCTGCCATGAAGAATTATTATATAAAATGAAAATCTTAGAATTATCATAATCCCCATGGATATGGATAATATACTAAAAATTATTTAATAATATAATAATATATATCGGCGTGACACCATCACTTGCCTCTTCTCTGTGGCCGGCTTTTACGTATCTGGTTCTATTTTCGTTTCTTCTTTTTCTTTTTTGTTGTTATTAATGCTGGTCCTTTGCTTTTTTTTCCTCTTTGTGTCCTGCTAATAATTTATGATCTTTCAAAAATTTTCCCGATTTTTTCTCTTTTTCTCTTTTCTTTCTTCATTTTTTGTTCTCTTTCTTTGGTTCCTTGGGGCTGCGTCCTCTATTATCTCTCGTTGTCTCTGCTCGTTTTTCGCCTTCTTTTTTTTTTCTCGCTTCATGTTCTCCTTCCTCCGCCCTCCCCTCTTTCTTTTCCTCCCTTCTTCTGTTTTTTGCTGCTTTCCCTTCTTGTTCTCTCGTTCCTTGTACGGTTGTCGTCCAGTCTTTGCGAGTTTTCTCTTTATTTCTCCCAGTTCTCGTTTCTCTTTCGGTTCTTGGCGCCAGCGCCTTGTATTTTTTTCCTTCTTCTTATTTTCTTCTTATTCTTTTTCTTAAACTTATTCTTCTTATTCTATATTCTTATTCTCTTTATTATTTTTCTTTCATTCTTCTTCCTCGCGTTCCCCTCCACTAATTTGTTAACCTCTTTCTCTTTGTCTTTTCCTTCCCTTACTCCTCCTCTCTCCGCTCTTCTCCTCGCCGTCGCCTTCTCTCTTGCCCTCCCCCCCCCACGCGCCCACCTCCCGCCCCCGCGCCCACGAAAAGGCATGATAAATTTTTGATTATTTCCCGTCGCCCGAACCTTAACAAGATTGCCGCCGCTCATTGGACCTCTTACGCCACCTTACATCTACATCTTGGGGTGCTGATCTTAAGTTCATGCTCCGTCTGCTGCTCATGTTGGACAGGTCAAAGTTGGATTATGCATGAGCAATATACGGACAGACGTCTCCGTATACTTGCGCCTTCTCGACCCCATACAAAATTAGGATCTGCGGATATCTCTTGGGAGGTTTCTTTCTTAGCCAAAGGAGAGTTTGGAGGTGGAGGCTGGGGTAATGCCCCCCTGTCTTTACAGAGAGAATACTTAACGTGCTCCTTGATTCACCACCTACAGATAACCAAACTATCAGCTTTGACTCCTTTCATTGCCAGGGTTCCTCGTAGTCCAGCCTATTGGCCATTTGCTGAGGTTGTAGCGTCTGTCTTCCTTTG
>JABUQX010101741.1:10000-14412 GCA_015478945.1 Trachelipus rathkii
ATTATATCTACCCTGAAAATTTCATGAAATCGGATGAATAATAAATAAAAACTCTACCGAAATTGAATTTACAGAAAAATTTATTTTACTTTTTTTCTCGATTTTTCTTAATCCATTTAAAAAAAATCATAAAATAAAAACGGCTTGATGATTTTTCTAAAATTTAGCCATATAGGTACCAGAACATATATACGAACTTTGATTTGAATATTCACTGCATAAAATGGTAAATATAGGGATCTAATTCTTCAAATACCTAAAAAATAAAATTTTCTTAACTTATTTATTTCGTTCAACTCTGAAAAAAAAATTTAACGAGCCATTTTCTACCATACATGATTGTTATTTTATTTCAACTAGTTTTTCCATTATTTTAACAACTGGTTACCAGTGTTACCAATTCAAAATTTTGAAAGACGCCAAATTTTAAGGTAAAAGTGTCAATACCATTCAAAAGTTATAGTTGGCAACATTGGTAACACTGAGTTGTTGGGTCACAAACGAGCCTTGGAAACTTTAACTTAAGGTCTGCCCAAAAGCCCTACGCTAAGGCCAAATATTTCCTCGCCTATATGATAGCGAGTTGCATAGTGGGCATCACTACGCAAAAAGTTAACTTCGCTACCAGTTATTCCGTTATTCAAAAAACAACGTCGTTGCAGTTTCTCCTTTTCTTTCTAATGAAATGTAAGGAAAGTTACAGTTAGACCGTCTTCGTTTTTGTCATTTATGCTTGCGCTAGATAAGAAATGCTTACCCAGTTTTAGCACAAATTTTGTGCATAAACGAACGCGATTTCTCATAAAAGTCACTTTTGTTTACAAACAATTGGACTCTGCTGTTGCTGTTGCTGTTGTGATGGACCACGTGGTTTTGGAATAAACAGAAATAAAAAAAAATAACAAATGGTTTATATTACAAATATCTGATCAACTATTATGATGGAGTTTATCGATTTGGAAGAAATTAGATTTAAAGCTAATTTTATTGAATGAAACATTTATCAATTCAAACCGGCCTACCACGACGCCATCTTGTTTGTTTGCATTTTTTCGTAAGAACGTACTAAGTTCGGCAAGAACGGGAAATAGCAACCTTACAGAATTAAGCAAGTTCCTTACGTTTGGTGAGCATTTTTCACGATTTTGCGCTAAGTTTGACAAAAACGAAAGCAAACTCGAGCATTTCTTACGTTTCGTAAGCACAAACTGATTACACACACACACACACACACACACACACACACACACACACACATATATATAGTATATATATATATGAGTATATATAGTTAGGGCATATATATATATATAAATATATATATATATTATTATATAAATATGCTGTCTATCTATGTTATATAAATCAATGAGTATAACATATATACACAAATTTTATTAGATGGCGCGCGTATATATATTTTTTTCTATATATATATATATATATATATATATATATATATATATATATATATATATATATATATATATATATATATATATATATATATATATATATATATATATATATTTATTTAAATATATATATATATATATATATATATATATATATATATATATATATATATATATATATATATATATATATATATATATATATATAGCTCTATATTGATATTTATGGTTATATAACATCCTACCCCTTTTAGGTATAATCATCTTATAATGCCAATACTAAAACCAAATTAAACACCCAACAATCCCGCATCCTATAGACCCATATGTCTCCTTTTCACCGTATCCAAAGTATTTAAAAAAAATCCTTCACAGCTGTAGTGAGGAACCTTTATAGTACCAAGGACGATGTCCAATTCTGAACTTTCATAAATTCTTTATGGATGTGATCACACAAAGTAAACTTAACCATTAATATTAATTGAGGGGAGACTTCATAGCAAAACTCTCAACTATTCCAAAAAAGTAAATGTTTTTTTGATGAACAACTATGATATCTTTAATTTTATGAAAAAAACAAACAAAAAAAACTGTTCGTTTTTGAACAGTTTTAGGGTGAAGAGAGGAATTTTTTTTTTTTGAATTTCCACAAAAACTGCCATAAAATCTTTAATTTTCAAGATATTTCAATTGTTTTTGCACTAAAATACTCCAATTTAGTGTGGTAATAAATTTTATTTAGACACCTTATTTGAAAATTTGTTTTTTAAAAAAAATTTTTTACAATCTCTGAAAAGTACTTTCAAAATTTTTGAACAGAGAATAGCTGGTCAACCATGGTTGACACCAACCTTTACGTTCTACCAAAACATTTAATATAAACGTCATACACGTTTATATGTGAGCTAGGTACTTTGAAGAAAAAAATCTGTTCGTTTTTTTAATGAATTTTTTTTTATATCTCATGTAAGTGAAAAATGAAATGCTAGAAAAACGCAAATAAACATTTGGAAATTTTCATTTTTTTGACGGCAAGAAAAAAACTTTATTTTAATATATATATATATAAATATATATATATATATATATATATATATATATATATATATATATATATATATATATATATATATATATATATATATATATATATATATATATATATATATATAAGGTTGTTGGTTATTATAAGGGCCTATATATACCTATATATGTCTATATATATACCTATATATATAGTATAAGAGTATATATATATATATATATATATATATATATATATATATATATATATATATATATATATATATATATATATATATATATATATATATATATATATATATATATATATTTTTCAAGCAATATTCTATTTATTTAAATAAATACAGAGTTTCAAAACAGTGATATCGAAGTAGGTGACTTTAAAACTGTTTCGTGATGCCTTCTTTTTTGGGGAGGCGGATCGACTAGTGGTAGAACCTACTGTACATTGTCTAACGGCGACGCTGTTGTCGATGGTTCGAGTCCTGGCGCGAGTGAAATTTTTTCGTCTTATTATTGCAAATTTTTCGTAACAAGCATGTTGTGCGCATGTCGTCGATCCTGGACTTTGGTCTGTTGCTCCTGTAACCCATGAGCACCACTGAAGAATGCCGTGTAGCCCCAGAAGGGGTTCCAACCACCCCTTCCGTGGGATTTAAATAAGTATCGAGTTTCAAAGCAGTGATATCGAAGCAGGAGATTTGAAAACTTCCGAGATGCCTTCTTTTTAGGGGAGGCGGATCGGACTAGTGGCAGAGCCTACTGTACATTGTCTAAAGGTGACGCTGTTGTCGATGGTTCGAATCCTGGCGCGAGTGAAATTTTTTTCGTCTTCTTATCAAATTTGTAGCAACAAGTATCTTGTGCGCATGTCGGCGTTCCTGCTTTGGTCGGTTGCCTCTGTAACCCATGAGCATCCCTGAAGAATGCCGTAATTCAGAAGGGTTTCAACCACCCTTGTATGGATTAAAATAAGTATCGAGTTTCAGCAGTGATGTCGAAGCAGGAGATTTGAAACTTCCGAGATGCCTTCTTTTGGGGAGGCGGATCGACTAGTGGTAGAGCCGTACATTGTCTAAAGGTGACGCTGTTTTCGATGGTTCGAGTCCTGGCGCAAGTGAAATTTTTCGTCTTATCATTGCAAATTTGTCGTAACAAGTATGTTGTGCGCATGGTTAATTAATTTTGGTAGGTTGTTCCTGTAACCCATGAGCACCCCTCTCTGAAGAATGCCGTGTAGCCCCAGAGGGGGCTCCAACCACCCTTCTGTGATTTGAATATATATCGAGTTTCAAAGCAGTGATATCGAAGCAGGAGGCTTAAACTTCCGAGATGCCTTCTTTTTTTTTGGAGGAGGCGGATCAGACAAGTGGTACCTGGGTACATTGCCCAACGGCGACGCTGTTGTCGATGGTTCGAATCCTGACGCGAATGAAATTTTTTACATCTTATTGAAAATTTGTGGCAACAAGTACCTTGTGCGCATGTCGGCGTTCCTCGACTTTGGTCGGTTGTTCCTGTAACCCATGAGCACCCCTGAAGAATGCCGTGTAGCCCCAGAAGGGGTTCCAACCACCCTTCCGTAGATTTAAATAAGTAGCGAGTTTCAAAGCAGTGATATCGAATCAGCAGATTTGAAAACTTCCGAGATGCATTCTTTTTTGGGGAAGGCGGATCAGACTAGTGGTAGAGCCTCCTGAACATTGTCTAACGGCGACGCTGTTGTTGATGGTTCGAGTCCTAGCACGAGGGAAATTTTTTTCGTCTTATTATTGCTAATTTGCGGCAACAAACATTTTCTGCGATTCTCGGCGTTCCTTGACTTTGGTAGGTTACTCCTGTAACCCATGAGCACCCCTGACGAATGCCGTGTAGCCCCAGAAGGGGTTCCAACCACCCTTCTGTGGATTTGAATAATACGTATTGAGTTTCAAAGCGGTGATATCAAAGAGG
>JABUQX010101742.1:0-17500 GCA_015478945.1 Trachelipus rathkii
CTCTCATCTTACTATATTACTCTCTATCTATATATATCTATCTACCTATCTATCCTCATTACTGCCTATTTATCTCTCTCTCTCTAATATATTATTCTTCATCTATCTATCTACTATCACCTCATATCACTTACATCTATCTACATTCTATTATACAGTTAAGTATATACTATCTACTCCATCTATCTCTATACTATCTGTCTATAATAAATATAGAATAGGTGTGTGTTGGTTTGATGGTGTAGCAAGAAGCATGTTTGAAGGTTAGGTAATTAGCCACACTTTCATAAGCTTGCGATCGAGACGAATAATATAATTAATAAATATATAGTATTTCATCAAATAAGTTGCAAATATCCTAGCGCAGACTCGAGCTGCACTTTAATATCATTGACCTATTATTTATAGTTTTACTTTATTATATGATCATTATTATTAATTATTATTATTATTATAATATATTTATTATTATTATTTATAATTATTTTTATTAGTTATTATTGTATTATTGGTTATTAATTATTAATTTAATTATTAAATTAATTATTTAATTATATTATTTATATTAATTATATATTATTATTATAATTATAATTATTATTTATTTAATATTATTATATATTTAATTTCATTTATTATTCAATGGAGCAGAACAATATTTAAGAAATTAAATAAATAAATATTATTATTTGTATTATATTATTATTTTTATTTATTAATATTATTGGTGTATTATTAATAATTATATATTATTATTAACCAACGACTATAAGGATGATCAAAGAATCTTTAGAAAAAAAGGCCTATTATATTACGACGACTTTTTTTACCAGCTAAATAAAATTATTTAATTTTTTTTATTAATATTTTTCCTTTTAAGTGACTTTTGGAAATTTGAAATTCGTGATTGAGCGAACTATCCATATTATGTTATTTTTTAACGACTATTTTTTATGTTTTTTATTTTCTATTTTCTGTCGTGATTTGGGATAATATATATATCTTGGGCCCATATTTAAATTTCGGTAATAATTTTTTCTACACTTCCGAAGGAGGAGAAATTAAGAGGAAAAAATATATACAGATTCTGAGTCAACACTGAGTTTTATATTTCAATAGCGGTTCTTAATGCGAAAGCATAAACAAATAATTAAATAAAATAAAATACATAATATATGATAATATCTTAGAGGTACCACTTTTTTTCACATTTACATTTTTTAACACATTATACTAAATGAATGGAAATTAATTAGGTAATAGTGAACTAATAATAGTCACGCTCACAAGAGTCTCTTTAGATATAATAATAGGAAAGGTAACTTAGAATGATATGTCAATCTGGCCAGAATAATATGGACATATGCTCCATAACTGAGAGGCACTTTAAGGGTATGTAGAGTGAGAGCTATTTGAGATGGCTACTAAATCTATATGAGAGGTAATTCGAACAGAGTCCCTCGAGAAAAGGAATCAGTTTAAGTGGATATAATAGAATCATGTGGATTATCCTTCCTGCCGCAAGCGTAAGAAGTAAGAGATTCAGTCTGGAAGTAATCTTATCTAAACGCGCACAGTTCAAGGAAATCTGGAAATGGACATGATCCAGAGAGGAGGCCACGCGTGCCCAGCACACAAGCCCTGACGACTTACACTTGACAGACTTTTGTTTTGTTGTTCTCTTGTATATATCGGCGAGACAAACTATTTGCTTTAATGCGGTTGCGGGAGGTATAATTGTGGGTGTGGGGTGTGGGGTGAGGGAGGAATGTCAGGAGTTAGTTCACAGGAAATGTAAGAAGAAGAAATGCAAAGGGATATCGTTGTGATCCTTGTGGGTGATCACTCCTTGTATGTAGTGGGCATTCCTTGTGCTATTTTCTCAACTCTTCCTTTCTATTCACAAACCAGACATATGTCTAACGGAGGTACATTACCGAGACTTCGACATTTGGCCATTTGCCAAACAGTAAGCATCTAACTAGTGAAAACTTTGCGGCCTGGAATCCTTTTCTGCCACTCCCTCTTCACACGCTCGTCGGAGAATTAAACACCCCATGGATCAGTACACGCATTACCCTAGACTGTATACTTAATGTATCTTTATGAGTGAGTCTGGTGTTTCCAAACTTTGCTTTAATATGAGGTATTCCCTTCAATATATAATATATATATATATAAATATATATATATATATATAAATATAATATTATATATATTATATTAATTATATATATATATATTATTATATTATATTATATATATATATATAATATATATTATATTATATTATATATAAATATTAATATATATTAGTAATGAAATATATTATATAAAATAATATAATAGTATAATATAATATATATATATTATATATATATATTAATATATATAATATATAATATTATATAAAGTTCATAAGAGATTGCGTTTTATTATTTAAACGTTATAATTCTATTAGCATTCAAAAAAAATTGAAAAATTAAAATAAACAAAAAACTATGTTATTTTTATTCTTATTTATTTTTCCCTATTTTTAAAACTACTTGTGGGTCGAATATTGAATGGAACATATAATAACTCACTATTATAAAATAATGATTGAGGCAAAAATCAGCAAACAATAATTTAAAGAATTATATATATATAGAAAGTATATATAAAAAAAAATTAAAATAAAAAAGTTCATCCTTCATACTACTTTATCTATTATTCAGCTATTTCGCCAAAAAAAATAAAATATCATTTTAGAATTTAGAAGAATATATCATAGTATATATATATCATGATGACACGGTTCTTAGAGCAAAAGGGCCGAAAATAATAATAATAATCTTTTAAACTGCTCAAAAAAAATTATATGCCACAATATTTAAAATCCACCTGAGTAAACATAACAATTATGGTAAAAAAATTATATTTGATCTCAATGAGATATGTGTTCGAAAATATTTAAAAAAGAGAGGAAGACACTAGGAACTAACCAAATATAATTTTATTTTACCTTCTCAGGAAACATCCTTTGTTAATTTAGTAATACGAAGTGTCTAAGACGTTAAAAAAAAACGGGAGTTTTGTGTATATAATAATGGGTTTAAAAATGGAATATCAACACGCACACTATATTTTAAAACCCTCCACGTGAGTTATTTCATATCTATTAAGATTTGGGAAAGCAGGATTAAGTCACCTGGGGGCCATGTTGGGAAGGCGGTAATAGAAAATAAATAAATGGAGACCAGTTTGTAGAAAAATGAAGTTGCCACGAACTCTCCTCAGAGGCGAGGGAATAATGACGGAATTCTATATAAAGAGGAACAGAGGATCATCCATCAAAATGAATGGGCTCTACTGGTATTATAAAGATGATGTTGGGCCAACCTCATCCGAGAGGGATATTATTAGTATGTAGGGCGATAGAGAGTAATTAACAATATGTGATCGCAGTAAGTCCAAAAAGTTAGAGAGAGATATGTTAAATTGTTGGTATTTATATTATATATAATTTTTTTAATACAACGACTCTAGACACACTTTTTCGTAATGCGTGAGCTGCAGTCGAAGGAGAATTGAGAAGATCACCTTACAAACTAGATGATGAACCCACTAATCTATATTTTACTATAGGTATATCAGTGAACAACAATCACTCCTATAAAATAAAGAGCAAATCACATCTGTTTAAAAATACTAAGTTTAGTTTGGAAAAAAGATAATAAAAAAATTTAAATTAGTCCTAATAATATTCAAATAAAAAAATATTATACAGAGTAAAGTAGAAGCACCGAAGAATATGAGTGAATAATAATATCGAAAGTAAGTATATAGTTACAGATCTAGCTTGTCAAGGTAAAGTATGATTATTTAATTGTAGTGGATAGATAGTGCCGTAGATAAAAAGAAGATAGAGATGACTGTGCTATTTACTGAGCATTTTAGGAAAATATCGAGTAAAAGATCAGACGCTATGATATAGATATAAGTTGGCATCTAACGTTAGGCATGCCAAAGCACATTGCTAGCCTCATCCCTAGCAGATAAATGTTGAGAAGCAACACAAGAGGTGGTGCGTGGCCGCTGCGGAGATACGAGCAACCTTGATCCACTATTAGAAAGAATGATTTAATCGTGATTTACATTTTACGGAGATTTTGGATACTAGTAGAGCTGAAGGAAGTAGAAGGAAGTAATAGCGCGTGACACTCGAGAGATGTAGTTATATAGTTTGGAAAAGAGTTTGAAGAAGAACAGACTCTGGGGGAACAACTTACTATAATTAATTATTGTTGTATATACATAGAGTATTCTATACAACGGGATGTAATATACGACGGCACAAGCGTAAATAAATCAGATGATAGAAAAGAGTACAGTATTCCGAAAGAGAGAGATAAATTTTTTAAAACAAGTTTTATCATGGCTCAAATAATCTGATCGAAGGCCTTTCGTTAGGAGTGAGGCAAGACGAACTGCACATATGCATAAAGATTTCTAGGAGTAGAGAGACCCCAAATAATGGAGCAACCAACGAGCCGACATTGAGTGAGTTCAGGGGAGCAAACAAAGAAAATTTATATAATAAATTCGAATTGACGAGGGGTAGTAATATCATTAAGGAAATTAAATAAATATCAGAGGAAAGTATTTAGATAAATATTATTATTGAAGATTAGATATAAAATGTAATGTAGTAGGTTATATTAGAGTATGATTTTTGAGGATGATTATATAGGTTATATTAATTTAATGACAGAGAGTAGTTAGGCAGACTCTCACTTCATTATTCATTATTATTAATCTTTTTCGAGAGTTTTAACTATGCGAATGAGTGATGGTACGTTTTCCAGTCAAGGAAGGGATAAGCAGAGAAGCCAGAAGACAGAGACGAGAGATGATTTGAGTAATTGGTAGCACAATGTAGGAGTACACAAAAAATCTTCTCTAATTTACGCAAGGGAATAAAGTTAGAAAAGAGTTTTAGAGGAGCACGCAGAGGAGAAAGAAGATGGAAGGAGAAGGCACTTATCAGTCATTCCATTGGAGGAGTTTTGACCGATCGAGGTGGAACTCTGATGGACAGGAGATAGTCTTTATTGGGGTTAAACTTCAAGCATGAGGGATTATATATAAGCTAATTTAATTTCTTCATATTAGATAAACTATTTACACAAATTTAAGAGGCTGTAAAGTAGGAGTATTGATAAGTGCGCGGAGATTCAAAGGGACAAGACAGCACGAATCATATCAACCGAAAAAGAATCGCTTAAGGGGATGGCATATGAATGGAAGAATGAAAGGTTGTTAATAAAAGACACACTTTTTGGCACTGATGTTTAGACATGGGAAGCAGGCAGTGCCATCGGGACACACAATATCACTATGACAGACACGAAGAACATGAGTTGCTATGAAACAATATTAACCAGCTACACCTCATCTTTTTTATTCTCTTAATAAATGTAATATTGTCAAAGAAATTCTCGTCGAGCTGTGCTCCAAGGAATAGATATGCACTTAACAATAGAAGATCAGCGCTGGAAGAGCGATGCCTGTGAGGAGGAGAAAAAACATATTTTTGAAAGTCGGTTTGTTAATAATAATTACGATGTATAAAAAGAAAATCACAATAAAAAGATTTAACCAATTATTGAAAATTCACAATTTCAAAGACTTTCTCTTTCACATGCATAATTAATAATAATAGCGGTTTAGTTTTACCCTTGAATATTCTTGGGAATACATTAGAGAAATATCTCATGGAAGGTGATATCAACTTCTCTGTGGAGTATATTAACAGCAAAACCTAAAAATGGCTAAGTTATTTAAGTTGAGGCATATAAAAGGAGATAATGAAATGTTATTCTATATATATTCCATTAGATTAATAATCAACTATTATTAAATATATATATATATATATATATACTATATAATACTAATATATAATTACGTTATAGTGTTATTACTATGACTATAATCAATCACGAGGAAACTTCCTACTTGAGGGGTAACAGTAATTGTGGAATAGATGAGTCATTGAACGTAAAGAAAAAAATTATAGTATACAATAATCCGACCACAGGTTATATTTGCCAAGCAGTCAATTAACACCTAGCCTGTATATAAGGAGAGATGATATCCAATAAATAACGTTTCTTCTTTCGTCACTATAGGGAAGTTTGGATGATATAGTATAATGAGTATCTTACTATATTCTTGCGGGAAAGATAACAAAGATTAATTATATTAGGATGATCGATAAGAATACCTATTTAGAAGGGTGGTATAAATTGTTTTATTAATAAGTACACACCATCAACGGAACCAAAAGCAACAAGTTAAGAAAAGTAGAATATATATGGGTTTTATTATTACTAAAAAGACGACACATAGATTGACGGGTAGGGAACTGCTACTAAAATAATCGCTCCAAGATATCATATATATATACTATCTGGATAAGAGATATATGAAGGCAGTCATAATATTAACTATCACGATATCCTGGTTTTTGAGAACATCAAAAAGTATAAAGAAACCAATGGAAGTGAATGAACATTGAAGGTTTGCTAGTGTGGAGTCACCTTAAAACCGCAGCTAACTGAGACGTATGATAACAATGCCTGGAATCTAGCACTGCATTGATTCGAACCAGAGAGAGTGGCAGCGATCGCGTAAGCGACGGCGTTAAGAAGGAGTATCAGATATGAGAGAGAAATGAAAAGAAGAAGAAAAGAAAGAAGACTTAAAGATTACATACGTGACACAGGTTGGGATACAGGAAGAAGAAGGAAGGAAGAAGAAGGAAACAGGTAGCCAAAAAGAGAAGAAGATGGTTTAGAGAAATAAATAGGTGAGAAAGAAGGAAGAGGAAGAAGGTCTTTCACATTTGAAAGGTTATAAAAAAGTATATATGATAAAAGCAAAGGTGTTCAATCTTCAAGTGTTGATTTATAGCTAAAGTAACTGAGAGGAAGGAAAGAAAAAGATCAGAGAAAGGAAGGCCTAGGATAATGAGAGAGATAGAGAAATAGGTAAAGATAAGTGAGAGGTAAAAAGTGTGTATGAGTAAAAAGAAGAGGACAACAATGGGAAGAGTGAGAAGAAGAGAAAGAGAGTAAAGAATGAAGAGGAGGGGAGAGGGAGAGGAGTTGTTGTAGAAGTTAAGAAGGATAGACTAGAGATGATGCAGGAGAGAGAAGGGCATATAATGTAAGTATGAAGAAATTGGAGAATTATTTTAATCGAAGACCATTAGTCCAAGTTCTGGCGATGAAATTAAAGTAGCATTATTTAAATAAACAGGTCTATATGCCACTTCCGACCATCGGGTTTGCGCAAGGTAATGGTTCTGTGTGTTGATGGGTTGGTGTTAGAAGTAGACTGATTATTATCACCATGGAGTTTGCGAGAATGAGAATAAATATAAGATCTTTAAGCGTAAAGTTAAGAGGGAGGGTAGTTGGATAAAACAAAGGGATGGGCAATCATGTAGGGGCAATGGCCAGGAAAAATTGAGCACAGAGATAGTTAGGGAAATATAGAGGATTGCTAGATTTAATATCGAGAGAGCTTCGAAGAAATGTAAAGTAATAAAATAATTTTTTCCAGAAACATAAGATTATCACCATAAGTAATTATTACACTTAAAGGGAGGACACACAAAAAGAGTGTGCAAATGGGAAGAGATGGATGTCGGCCAAGAGAAAACAGGACAATGGGAAAAAAAGTAACGGCAACATCTGAGATATGTATCGTAGGTGGAGATGTGAAGTATGCAAATGAGTTTGAAGATTATATATTAGGAATAATAGAATGAGGAGATGGTTGGGCGATGGCCGAAATAATTACAATCATTATGTTTTGTTGGAGTGAGAGGTTAGCAGAAATTAGGAAGAAAAAAGAGAAAAATAAAAGGAGAGAGAAGAAAAGGATAAAATGGATGGAGAATAATGAGAAAAGGAAAATGGTCTTGGGGAGGACTAGGGTTGGTAAGAGAGAGGGGAGGAGCGTTTTATGATTGAATTGGAATCATAAAGGAAAAGTAGGAGAATGGCACAAAATTTAACAAGACGCGAGTCATTTCGCGGGAAGCCCTGAACGATAACCGGAAACAAAGAGGATGGCGGAGGTTAAGAAAGAGGGGAGGAGAGCATAAACTACGTATACTGGACGTAGGCGTATAAATCGTTATCGTTTCAAGAGATTTATCATGAATTTAACTTATGAATCTGTTTTTTGTTATGTTAGAGTACTAGGTAGGAAGTAGAAATGTCAATAGTGAATGGTGGAATGAAGAGGTGGTGCAAATGGTGAAAGGCAAAATATATGTGGTTTGAAAGTTCACTTCATTGGATTAAATTATTGTATTTCGATAGAAATGTTGATTGAATAAATATATAAAATGGCGTAATTGGAACGGTATATCAAAATTTCATTGACGTAATCGACAAAATAAATTAAGGTAAACAGATACAATTTTTGGAAAAAGAGGATGAACGCAAAGTCGAACCCACAAGGAATAAGGTAAATGTTCTGGAAGGAAATGTATAGACGAAAAGGTTAAGATTAGAAAAGGGGCACTGAAGATCTTTAAATAAAATGATGAATAGGGATGGTGCTTTTTGTGACTGAAGAGATAGATGTGTAAAGAGAATGTGAAGAGAGCATTTAAGAGAATTTGCATAATATTCGCAGTGATGAAGTGATAGTGAACGTGTATGGTTTACGGTGTACGAAGAAATAGGTTATTTAGGGATGAAGATAGAGTGAAAAGTGAAAAATTTAGTTAATTATTTATCATGTAATAGTCGGGTAAGTGGAAATTACATGGATGAAAATGACCCGAAGAAATGGATGCGATAATCGTATGAATTGACTAAGAATGTGGAGGTTTTTTTAATTTTTGGGTTATTTGGAGGATGTATAACAAAGCGTTTGTGGAGGGTACAGTTCCGAAGGGTTGGAGGAGAGCAGCGGTATTAAAGGTGAGGGTGATAAAGGAATCTGCAGAAACTCTGAAGGAATTAGTTTATTGGGTGTTGTAGGAATGATATATGCTGGTAAATTCTGGTTGAAGAGGGGGTCGCCGTCCATTGTTATATCAGGGATTCATGTGGTGACAACTAAAAATAAAACAAACAAAATAAATAAGTAAAATACTGAATAATAAATAAGATAAATCAAATAATAAAATTAAAAAAGAAATTAAAAATAAAAATTAATTAAATATAATAATTAAAATAATATAAAAATAAAATGAATAATAATAATCTATATATAATTAAATAAATAATAATAATAAAATAAAATAAAAAAATAATAAAATAAAAATAAAATAAAAATAAAATAAAAATTAATTATAGTAATAAAAATAAAAAAAATAAAAAGATTAATTAATAGAATATAAATAAAAAATATAAAGAATTATCAAAATAATAATAATAATAAAAAATAATAAATAATAAAAAAAAAATAATAAAAAAAAAAATAATAATAATAATAATAATAATAATAATAATATAATAATAATAATAATAATAATAATAATACTATATAAATAATACCATATTACGAGTAGCACATGGTAGAACGACTGTGAGTCGAGAAAAGAAAGATATTGAAGGTTCGATCCCTGGTCCGTGTCATAGGTAGCAGACGCTTATAATAGTTCCCTCCCCCCCTAGAAACAATAGCGGCAACGTCCCTCTGAAGTGCTTTTATTAAAATAAAATAATAATAATAAATAATAAGAATAATATAATGAAACATAAATAAATGATAAATGATGATGTAAGATAAATAAAATAATAATACATGAATAATTAATAAATAATATATATATAAATTAATAATATATGTATGTATTACTATGTGTGTGTTTGTTGTATCAATGTTAAATAATAATTATCATATTTATATAATATTTTATATATTTAATAAAGAATATTATTAATAATTATATATATATTATATATGTTTAGATAAATTATATTAATAAATAATATTATAAAATATATATATATTAGTATATATTAATGATATATATATAATATATATATATATACATAAGTAGGTAGTTATAATTATTATTATATTAATTTATACAATTATATGTAATAGATTATTAACAATTTATATATTAATAATTTTGGCATAACGTTTATTGACGAATTTAATTATTATTATTATTATTATTATTATTATTATTATTATTATTATTATTATTATTATTATTATTATTATTATTATTATTATTATTATTATTTAAAAAATCGAATCATTATTAATTATTATTAAATTTAGAGAAGCAACAGTGAAAAGAATAAATTAAAACAAATATTGTGAAAAGGTCCGAAAGTCCGGTATGGTGAAGAGGAGCAAGAGGTGGGGGGGGGAAGAGATCGGATGGGGGAAATAGGGAGGAAAATTCGGGGGTGGATGGGGGGGTCGGGTGGTGCCATCAAGTACCACACGAAGAGCGGCCAATACAGGGGAACTCGCTGGTACAATGGAGCACTTTCTAGTGGCGAAAAGAAATGCAGGGGTGTGGAGGAGGAGGAGGAGGTCTTATGGTGAAGGTTTAAATTAAAGAAAAGAAGGGTGAACGATTGTCAGGTCAATTTGAGAGAGAAGTGATTATGTATTATTATTATATATTTAGGTTATTATTATTATTAAATTATTATTGGAATTAAATTATTAAGTTATTGATTCATTAATTATTATTATCGGATTGAGAATTAGACACTGACATTAATATGAGTAAGATACTGTGCATAAACAAGAAGGAATTTCGAGAGAGAGAGAGAGATTAGAAGAGAGAGAGAGCGAGAGAGAGAGAGAGAGAGAGGAGAGAGAGAAGGAAGAGAGAGATGAAACAGAGAGAGAGAAGAGAGAGAAGAAAAGCCCACGTTGGACCTTATCGAGGCTTGTCCCATTCAAAACCACCTAATAGAACAAACAATGCTCATTTTTTGCAAATATCCACCAAAGTCCCATAGGGCTTTGAGTCAATAAACTTACATAGGTAGTAAACAAAAAGTCTAACAACTAAAGAAAAAAAAAAACCTAGAAAATATAAAGTACAATTCCAAACCACACTACAAGCTTTATACAACTTTATTGAAACATGTAAAAAACTTTTTAACTTAATTACACCAGCATTTAAACATAAAAAACAACGTCAATCGCTCGGCCTTATAGTCAAAAATATATAATAGTATGATAACCCAATCCATCCCATTTTGGCAGAAGATGTGAGAGAGAAGAGGAAGAAGAGAGAGGAGAGAGAGAGAGAAAGAGAGAGAAAGAAGAGGAAGAAGAGTGCGAAGGATGAAGTGAGAGAGGGGAGTTTCGTAGAGAGAGAAACCTAAGAAAGAGAAGAGAGAGAGAAGAAGAGAGAGAAGAGAAGCAAGTAGAGAAAATATAGAGACAGCAAGAAGTTTCAAACAATCATTCACCCAGCCTTTAGTTAGTATATGTGCTCAAACATATCGAGGCTAGTCCCATTCAAAACCTAACTAGAACCATCAACACAAACATTGAGCTCTTTAGCACTAAAACCGGGTTGGCAAATCACACAAAAGTTCCCCATAAGGGCATTTTAGAGATGTTTCAGTTAATTGTAATTGGAAAATCTTAACAAGATGTGTTTTACATAGTTCAAACACAGCGTGTTTCTAAGCAGACTAAAATTTTGTAGAAAAACTAAGAACTCAGGAAAGTAACAAGTGGCACATCACCGCTAACGCGAAACACAATCTCTATAAATAGTAAACACACATATAAACAGGGAGTATCGGGCGGAGGATCCTACTAAAAATAGCTTTAATACAAAAAAACAAACATTTGTTATAGTCATCGGGAAAAACACATAGCGTGAGTCTATGGCAGGGTTTAGACAAATAGATTTAGGATAAACTCCACATTAATGTTAAAACAACCAGCACACCTTACTTATAAACAAGATTTATACAAACTAAAAGAACACAGAGAATTATAACTAGAAGATATTGTTTGACTGAACCAATTTGGAGACAAGGTCAATTTGGCTTAGTACAATAATATTATAATAAATAACTGAGTTACGAGAAACGCGATTACAAGCAGAATAACATCCACCAGTCCATTTGAGAGAGAGAGAGAGGAGAGAGAGAGAGAGAGAAGAGAGAGAAAGAAGAAGAGCTAGAGAAGAGAGAGATAATGACAATTAGTTATGAAGTCTAAGTACAAAAATAATAAATCAAAGGCCAAAATAGACATAAGGAAATAATTATCAACCATCACTATATTCCAATTAGTATTGGCTCCCTAACTTGGTTAATGACTGTGGCCACACACTCCAACCAAATGAGTCTTTAATTATGATGGAATTATCTTTTTGAAAATGTTTGCACTTTATCGGAATCATGTTTTATCAACCATGTTAAATTTACAATATTATTTATAATAGTATATACTATAATAGTAATAAAGAGAGGGCTTATAGTATTCACCTAATTCAACAAAACTATATTATAAAAAAATTCTTAATATTATATATATATATACTCTTAATATAGAATAATTTATAATATATATAATACTACTATATATGAATAAAGTATATATATCAAAACATTCCTCACAATCAAGTATAAAATGCAGCACGAATAATTGCCTCCTATATTCAGGTCTAATAGATACTCATTCGATTGCCACACAAAAGTTTCGAGTATAGAGAGAGCTACCATTAAATTATATTTCCAAATTCGCTAAATGAAATACGCTAATCCATTACACATAAGTATGATAACTTCTAAGATATTTGTACATGCAATAAGATTATGTTTTTTAATGTTTAGAAACCAGTACTAGAGAGAGGTTTATTGTAAATAGTAAGCTTTAAGACATGGATCTTAAGGAGGAAGTTGGATCAAAACAATGTCTCGCTGTCGCCTAAACAAAATGGTTTCGAACCATGGGCCCAACTAACTCTATCATAAAATAAATATCAAAGCTTATATAAATACACAACTTTATTTGTATTATGATATATATGGATAGTTCAGAATTTAGTAAAACAGCATATATAGCCTTCTAGGAAATTTTGAAATGATGTTTCTAAATCCAATAAGTATAAATAAAAGATGTTTTCAAAATAACAATAGTTTAAAATATTTTATAACAATTGGGCTAAATTTAGAGGGGTTATAGAGTAGTTCTAAGAGGGGAGAGTGCTACTAAGTGGAGGTGGCCATTGGGCATCCCCAGCCCCGAAAATTTCAGACACTGAAAAATTTTCTTTAAGTATTATATCTACAGTTATATACTATACATATATGCAGACCAAGTTATAAGAAGATGATGAGAGAGTAAGTGATTGTAAGGAGGCATGTCGGAGACAAAGAGCCCAGGTAAAGGAGAAAGTTGAGAGAGACGAAAGGAGAGAGCGGAGTAAGGAAGAAAAGTAAGCGAACATGAGAGAGAGAGAGAGACTAGAGATATGATTATAAGGAATGAAACAAAATTCGCTTTTCCATCGCTCATGAAAATTTTTATCACCTGCAGAGGATAGCACGAAAGAGATGAGAACATAAACAAAAAGTAAGCAGAAAACCGAGAAAACAAATTCCGACAGAGAGAGCATAATTATGCAGAATAGGCAAAAAAGTATTTATAAGCACTAGTAGTTGCAGTGAAGATGATTTTTGTAAATACCAGATAGAAGTTATTGAATAGAGCCGCCATTAGGGAGAGAAGAGTGATTAAAGTTTATGCTTGCAACTGGAGGGCGGGGCTCGAGAGCTGACCTCTCTGTATATATCCGTGTTAATGTGCCATACGGGTAATGTGAGGATTCCGATATGAGAGAGAGAGTCCCACCCTTATATCAGAGAGAGGAGAGACGAGGAAGATACACACGGAGAGAGAAAGTGAGCAGTTGATAGACAGGAAAATGGGAATTTGAGGATAGACACGCGAAATGTGGGGCATTCAAGCACAGGTCGCATCAGAACCACGAACTGACGATGGACTAGTTTCTTGTTCGAGTCACTCACATTTGCCAAATATTTACATCTTGTTGCAAAATGTCTGCAATTTACCCCCGTGTTAAAATGTTTTCAGGTGAGAAGAAGCCTGTTTCTATATCATTAAGACTTCGGAACCCTACTTGACGCACACACACGGATGTATATATATCTCTTAGGACACTTGCGCACCACCCTGACATAAATCGAAATATTAGCGAAATAAACTAATTGAAGATGTGTTATGCTCAGACTTACGGCTCATTCAAGGTAGTACAGGCGAGTTGAAATGCTTAAATACAGTAACAAGTGTGTCAGGGTAGGATATTTAGTTAATTCATAAAGAGTAAATCTTCCCATTTTTTCTTAGGAATTTGATATTTTGTCCTTCCACCTTTATATATAGTATAAACGAGATAATATATATAATAATATAGCCTTCGATATATATAGCGCTATAGTATTAGAGCAGTAGAAATAAATGATATAGTATATAGCTATATAATAGTATTTATATATATATATAATATATATATATAAGTATATTATATATAGTTATATAATATATGTTTAGTTATGAGAGAAGTAGAGCGGATTATAATGTGGACGTGTGCCCGAGACGGCGCCAGAATGTATGTACACAAGGGAACACGCACTCACACGGAACTTCGAAGAGTGTATAGGCAGATAGGCTCACGGAGTTATATTCACTATATGTGAATAGTATATATGATTATGAGTATATATACTTATCAAAAACAATATATAATATATACCCTGAAAATATCATATAAGTATATATATATACGATTATATATTACGACTAGAGAGTGGGGGCACACAAGAGAGAGAGAGCACTATCACCGGCATAAGTCTGCCACCCAAATGGAGTGGACGTTACCAGCTGGCCTGATCAGTCTTAATTATAGTGACGAGATTGATACGACGACCACATGAGTTCAGCGGAGAGGAGAGAGCACACCTCGGTGCGGCGACTGTGCGGAGCGAGCATAAATAGGCTGAATCACCTGAGCGTACACTATCCGGAGACCAGCTTCTCTAGACCGACCTAGTCTCTTTTTGGAGAAGGCATATGAGAGAGAAAACTTGACCTCCTTTTTGTTTCTGACGAAATTAATTTGATAGGTGAATCAGTTGTGTACGTACGAAGATTAGGTGACATTTGAGAGTACAGAGAGGTTCGCGTAGTGATTATAGAGAGACTCATCCACACCGTGATATTAATATATAATATATTATATTATATATATATATATATAATATTAATAATATATATCATATATATATATACTAATATATTTTATATTTATATCTAAACTCTTCTATATATATATATATATATATATATATATATATATTTCAAAGTTGTATCTTCAAAACTTGAAGAAAGCTTGGCTTTGATGATTTTCAAGAGAAAGAAGAAGCAAGGTTCGAATATTTTGGAGAATCCAAAGAAGAGTTGTCAAGTAAATGAACAGAACACGTAAAATTATATTAATAGTTTAATTGATTAAAAAAGAAAAGTTCAGAAGACTAAAAATAATTAACACACAAACAGCACACAATCATACACTGTTCAGATTTAGGTAAAAATTGAGAGTAGAAATAGTATGTGGAAAAAGTTTCCCTTTGTGGTTGGGGCTTCCAAGCACCTGAGTTTCTTTTAATAACAAGAGGTAAAGTCTAGAGAAGAGATACTAGGAAAAAAATTAAATTGGAACAAATAATGTTGCAATAATAATTAATGAAGACAGAAAACCCTTGATCAGAACAAGACTGCAGTTCTTTCGTAGCACCAACCAACCAACCAAAAAAAAAAAAAAAAAAAAAAAAAAAAAAAAAAAAAAAAAAAAAAAAAAAAAAGCAACCCAAGAGGCAAGCTATAATTGGGAGAGGAATGGATCAGGGGATGAATTTAGACTTCTCTCTCTTTTCGGGCATCTCCGAAGTTACAATATTTATCGCTATCTTAATACACTAAAAAGAAAAGGTGAAAGAATTTAAGGTGTAGTGCATGTATGTAACGGAAGAGGAATAGAGTACCTTCTTGATATGCCAATAATCACTCATGTGTAAAGTCTCAAAAACATGACCGTGATACCTTCTGTGCAAGTGAAACATGAAAGGAACGAAATATTGAGGTCCTATTACGCAAAGAAATATTTTACCACAATTTTACACCCTATATCACCAATGGGAGATCAGACGGCGCCTTCCTCAAAGCCCTATATAAAAAAGATATAATAAATAATATATTAATGTTTAATATATAAGGTTGTTTTCAGAATAATATGTGATTATTATCAATTGAACTCCCCTTATACTGATATAAAACGGCAAGGTCTTTTCAAAATAAGAAATGGTAAGGATTCACAATATATATATATATTTTTTTTTTTTTAAGTAAGTTTCATTATTTTCATATTTATTCCTTTATATTTGGGATAATAACTGCCACATTCAATACATCCATGTTACTATCTCGGATATCAAATTTCTTTGCAGCTTATGAAAAGGATAAAGAAGTATTTTCTGCTATTGTTACTAATGATACCGTATGATTATTTTTAGCTCGTTGGTGATCATCTACGATCTGAAAAGCTAAAGATGAAAGCGACTCTGTTTGATTATGAAAAGACAATGAAACGACAGCTATAAAAGCAAAAACTCTAATCAAAGTTTAACATCTATCCTTCAAAGATTTAAACATAATATGTATCTTTACATAACTCTCTCTCTCTCTCTCTCTCTCTCTCTCTCTCTCTCTCTCTCTCTCTCTCTCTCTCTCTCTCTCCTCTCTCTCTCTCTCTTCTCTTTCTTCTTCTTTCCTCTCCCTATCTTCTCTCTCTCTCTCCTTAATCGTGGCCTCAGTTGATTGTCAGTATTGAAGTAAATACTAAATGCACTAAAAGTTCAAATTAAATCCCCGGTCTTTCGCTTAATGATTCTTATTTACCAATATTTGAAAGAAGTTCGTGTGTTCGCGCAAGAAATTGCAGCTAAAAATTGGAAAGTTCTCAATAAGGTACACCACTGACCAGAATTGGGAAAAGCAAAGTCATTGACCTCTCTTTCCGTCAAGAAGCCAAGACTGAGGTAGCCAGCAGTCTTCCAGGAACCCTCCAGAATATCAAATATACAACTCCTAGCAGCTGTGTCTTTGAGCAAACCCTTGCTCGGTCTTCAGGTGAATTATAATCTGACTTTCTTCGCATACAAAACCTTTTATGTTTGCTCATCAGGACATATTATCAACATATTGGTAAGAAGTTGTTATTCACGTCGATGGTCTCATCGACAGTCATTACCCTTTAAGATATATTAGCTAAGAGAACCTCTAACTGTTTTCAAACATTGAGGATTATCGCATCCTATTAACCTATTAAACCTTTTTTATGCCCGCCATTGGAAAGACCCTGGTCGTGAGTGATAGTAACCTATTAATAAAAGAAAATTCCATAGGTTTG
>JABUQX010101742.1:22500-27500 GCA_015478945.1 Trachelipus rathkii
AAATAGTTGAAGTGATCAAGGAAGCAGCGGTATTTTTCCCAATAATTAAAAATGCCTTACTTATATCAATTGATCAACCATGTTCGATCGACAAGCACAATTGAAAGAACATTCGGCACTTTGAGAAGAGTTATAAAACATGGACAAGGTCGACGATGACCGAATCCAGGTTGAATGGACTTTGTCTCTTGAGTGTTCACAGAAAATTAGTTTTGGAGAAGAAAGCTGAAATTGAATTGGCAGTTTCGAAAAATTTTCTGCAAATCCACGACGTCTAATGTTGTCGTAGTACTAAGTACCAACTACTTCAAGTACATAAATCGTAAGATAAATGTAACACAATATTCTGTAATTTTCTTTATAATTTCGCAACTTTTATTTTGAAATATAATCATGATTTCAATATTAGCATATATATTTTAAGAGGTAAATGTAATTTATAAATATTATATCAATATATTCCGTCAACCCTTGGCTGACAGTGTATGGAAAAAATGACAGTTTCGATTTATTTGCCCCTTTCCCCCATATATATATATTATATATATATATTATATATATATATATATATATATATATATATATATATAATATAAATAGTATTATATATATATATATATATATATATATATTTATTTATTTATATATATAATATATAATACTATATATATATATTATATATATATATATAATATATATATATATATAATATATATATATAATATAATACATATATATATATTATATATATATATAATATATACTAATATATATATATATATATATATATATATATATATATATATTATATATATATATCTTTATATATATATATATATATATATATATATATATATATATATATAAGTTAGCATAAAATTTCGTTTTCTTTCTTAAAGTTATAAAATATAAAATCATAATGAAATACTAATATATTATTTTAAAGATAAAAATTATTATTATTATTATTATTATTATTATTATTATTATTATTATTATTATTATTATTATTATTATTATTATTATTATTATTATTATTATTATTATTATTATTATTATTATTATTATTATATGATGACTAGGCTTTCTCGATAATATTTATGTAGAAATTTTTCACATAATAAAACATTGAAGTTAATGTAAACATTTTAACCAGAAAAATGAAAAGATACGATTTAAAAAAAAAAATGAATTTTTTTACATTTGACTGTGGCATCGAGATAAATGTTGATTCAATTTCATTTTTCTTGAATACTGGTTTTACGAGAAACTCAAGAAACTGTTGTAAAAAATCAAAATATATCCTGTTGAAAAACCGACCAGATTATTAATACACTATGAACCGACCGTACACCCAAATCGTCGTTTCAATTAACTACCAAATTTTATTTATGTGAAAATTGTGAAATCTCAAAAATTATACTAAAAGTTTTGGAAGATACTAAAATACTGTTTACTCATTAAATAATTTAGGATTTAATACATATTAAAAAAGTTTAGCATAATTTAAAAATAATCTTATAATTATATCTATACCTTTTCTCTTTATAACAAAATAAATGAAAATTAAAAACAAGGAGTGACTAATTTAAATTAATTCTTTTCAATGTCTTACATTTTATTAAGTGATTAGTTCTAATTTTTTTTAGATTTATTTATATCTTTATTTTATTATTTTCATTTCAATAAACAATTTGTGCTGGAATAACACGTAACTACTGGATAAGAATGCAAGCAAACCTATCAGATCTAAAGTCAAATTAAGTGAAATAACAGAAATGGAGAGAAACTGGCCCATATATACTCAGATGAAAATATAATCCTTTTTTATATTTTTCTCTGTTTCTTTTGAACTCCATGTTCTTTCCCTGTCATTGCTGCGCAGCTGTCGTACCCCTGGCCAACGCATAGACTCGGATCCAAACCTTCTTTTTCTAAAAACAAATCAATAGTTTTGGCAATGGGTTTTACTATCCATCCCTTCAAGAACTATCAAACTCCAGAATTTCTTTCTCGAACAGTCTTTTTACAAGATTCGAGAAGACCTTAATTCTATAGATAATTATTCATTGCCTAACAAATTCGCAGTTTCATCGGTCAATATGGATTAGACACCAATTTATTTTTTTTCATCCGTTACAATCATATTTTTTTTTATGAATAATTACCACAAATTGAAAGTTCATTTTGAATTAATCGAAACGTCCGACGCTGCATTTTTCTGTCCTTGAATAGGCGTACCATTCATATCACCATTTTCTATTCGACGTTTAATCAGGTCTTCAAATGTTTCCCTCATGCAGGCCTATACCTCTTAAAGGCAAGTCATGGGTTCGGAAGAAAAGTATGGTCCCTCAAATTGCTGTAATATTTCTTTCATTTTTTACAAATTGTTTTTTTGATGATTTTTAATCGTCTGGCAGTGAATATCAACGGGTACGCCTCCCGTGATTGATTTAGCAGCTTTTGGCAGCCGCCAAATGCTATCGGCATACTGAGAGTTCTCTAGCGGAGAATACAGTCAAGAGAAGCTAGCTGTATAAAAGCACACAGCTAGTTGACTTCAAGCCAATATGAAAAGGAAAACATTAAAACTTTTAAAAAAATGTAAATTTAAAATACGTTAATAATTAGTAATTATCTACTTCATTATCTATCAATTAATGTATCTTTTCAGTTTTTTCTACTAATAAACCTTTAAAATACCTACGTCCTGGCAAAGACCTCATTAAGGGTTAATTTTTTAATTTTCTTCAAGATTTTATGGGGCCTGTGCATACGAAACATGTGTTAAAGAATCTAGTGCACTCAGACTTAGTCCCCTTTACATCCACCACAACGATTTAATTGCACCAGCACACCATCGGCCATTCACAACTTTCCTACTACACTCCGCATCATCCGTTCTCTTTTCATCCAACATATATCCAAAATATTTAAACTCAGACACTTGTTCCAGTTGCTCACAATCCAACATAACTTGACACCAAGGGGCCGTAGCCAGGGGGGGCTGAGGGCTGCAGCCCCACCGAAATTTCGGACAGTGGAAATTTTTTCAGCAGAAACAAACTACAAATAATATATATATATATATATATATATAATAATATATATATATAATATATATATATATATATATATATATATATTATAATAAAAAAAAAAATATAATATATATATAATATAATCATATATTACTATATATATATATATATATATATATAAGATAATATTGAAGCTCTTATTCAGAAAAAAATCGAAAGCATAGGCAAACAACTGGACACTCAAAATAAGAAAATTGTGAAGGAAAATAGAGAAAATAACTTGTATCAATAATTGAAAACTATACGTTTATGTGGCCAGCAAGGTTTTGCATTAAGGGGCTCAAAGTGACTCTGGACCGTATTGAATTATCAACTCCAGCCCCTTGAAATGAAGGAATTTTAGAAGCCGTCTTAGGTTCGAGCAATGGAAGTGACCAGGTTTGAAGAACCATTACCTCTACCGTCCAAAAATTCAATGTATACGAGTCCGATGATTCAGAATGAAATCATACAGTCATTTAGTCAGCTTATACAAAGGAAAATAGTGGAAGAAGTTAATAAAAACAAATTTTTTTTCAGCATTAGCTGATGGAACAACGGATATTTCCCAAACAGAACAGTTTTTCACTTTGTGTAAGGTACGCGTTTGGTGATGATGGAGGTGATACTCTTTTTACTTTAAGAGAGAATTTTTTTATCATTTGTTTCGGTTTATGATATCTCAGGGAAACATTCCAATTGGCAAAAGTAATTTTGGAGAGACTCAGCTATATTGGTTTTAAAACTCGAAAATTTAAGCAAGGATATGAAAGAGCCTCTTCCATGAGAGAAGAATTCCGAGAGTGCAATCTTTATTCGGAATGAGTATCCTAAAGCTCTATTCACACATTGTGTAGCACATTGTTTAAATCTATGTCTCTCAGACTCTTCTAAAATTCAGGCAATTCGAAACGTCTTAGGATTGATTCATCTCTGAAATATGCACTTTTTTCGATCGAGTCCGAAGCGCACAAAACTTTCTGGAAGATAAAATAAAAGAGTTTTCTAGTAACCAAAATAACAAGAAGGATCAAAAAGATGTGCGAGAACAATGGGGTGAACGGCATGAAGCGGTTTTCCTTTTTAAAGAGATTCTTGAGCCAATACTTGCTGTCATTGAAGAAATAAAAGAATGGCCTGGTGAAATATCACAGAAAGCTACTTCGTTGTTAAATTCAATCAGTAATTTGAATTTTATAATAACATTATTCGTTTTAACTAAATTTCTTGGAATAACCTACACCTTGTCAAAACAGTTACAGAGTGTTCATTTGGACATTGCAGTGCAATAAACTTAGAGACATTATTCAACCTCTCGAAAAAGATAGACAAAATAGCAGCCACAGAGCCTAAAACCATATTCACACATAAAAATGTAATGCGACAGTAAGGTATTGCAAATAAACAATAGAAGAACTTCGAAGTTTCCAGAAATATCGTTGTAATGTGCCTACATCAGATCCCGAATCATATTACCAGCATCTCAGTTTTATCCGTTTATTGTATGATGTTGATTTTTTCGTTGTCTGAATCGATTTCTCTTCGCATGAAACCACTAATCATTTTTTCACTTCAGTATATTTGACCAGAAAGTGCAATGTACCTTATAAGCATATTGCAAAATGCATCCTTTTGTAAAGACGACCTTCCAGACCCTCATGAGGATACACTAAAAGGAGAGTGTTGTCTCTGGCAGCGTAAATGACTGTTAGAAAATGAAAAACCAAAAACTGTGATCGGTGCTTTGGCTGAGTGTGACAAGAGGAGGTTTCCTAACATTGCTACTCTCCTGAATATCTTAGCATTATTGCCTGTATCCACCGCAACAGTATAAAGAACCTTTTCGACATTAAGGCGCCTGAAAACGTATTTACGGAATAGTGTTGGAGAGGATCGCATTACAAGTTTTGCTTTACT
>JABUQX010101744.1:0-10000 GCA_015478945.1 Trachelipus rathkii
CCAATTTTAAAGTAATAATATACCTATGCGAAATAATAATAATAATTATTATTCAGGTGTTATGAAATTTTAGAGAAAAATAAATCTTAGTGTATCATTTAAGTAGTTTACCTAATATTTATCGTAATGTGAAAATTTAAAGTCACAAAGCTGAGTAATTTTATAAGTTAAAATTTTTTTATTAAAAGTTTTTCTAATCAACTAAGTGATAAATATTTTGAGGTTATATAATATATATAATTAAAAATAAAACAATAATATATTCGAGTATATATCACTTTCATTAAAAAAGTTCAATTTAAGACACCTAAACTAATTAATAAAAACACTTTTCTGCTTTTTGATATTGAAATTTGTACATTTATTAAATTAAAAACATATATTTTTCTCAATGCTCAGTAAAAAATACTATTAAAAACTGCAAATTTATAAGTAATTTACCAAATAAGTATTCAAATAGTTGAAAGTTTAGGATAAAAAATGATACTTTAAGAGTTCTAAATTTGTATAATGTTGAAAATTATTTTAAGAAAATAGTCGTATAATTTTAGTGAAGTTAAAAATTTTCTATAGTATTACGTTTATCATAAAATCTAATGAATATTATGGTATAATAAATAAACTAACATATATACAATTTCATTACAAAACCTTCAAATCTACGACACCTTCATACCCTAATAAATAAAATTTACATACCTTTTCAGCTTTTTTGTAAATAATTGGCTAAATTTTATACATTAGAAACTAATTAAATTTTTTATTCAATGCTGAATATATATAATATCGTATAAAAAACTCAATTTTAAAGAAATTACCAATAATTATTCAAATGAGTGAAATTATTATAAGTAGTGAAAAATCGTAACTATTTAAGAGTCTAAATAATACCGTTAAATGTTGAATAAATATTTAATGAAAAAAGCGTAAACATTTTGAGTATATCAAAGTATTTAATAAAATTTTTTATACAATCAAGTGTATACTTTCACACCAAGAATATTTGGTGATATAAAAACAATTATTTGAATTATCACTTAAAAATCACGTGTACAATTTAAGACATCCTAAAATAATAATAAATTCACTTTTTACTCTGAGCACTTCTTTGTATAAATTGCATTTACAATATGAAATATCATTTAAATTTATATTTCAAATGCTGAAAATATATATCAGTATAATATAGTATAAACCAATTTCTAAAGATTATAATACCTAAATAATTTATTCATAAATGTGAACATTTAGGAAAAATCGTAGCATAGGAGATTCTAAATTTGTTAATGTGAAAATTTAAGAAAAGCGTAATTTTAGAAGTTAAAATTTTTTTATGTAAAACAGGTTTTCCACAACTAATGAAATATTTGGTAATATAAAAACAAATAGTTAAATTTTTTTATAAAAACAGGTTTTCACCTAAAACTATTAATAAATTCGCTTTTCTGCTTTTTGAAATTGCATTTCAATGAAACACATTTTTTTTTCAAATGCTGAAAATACCGTTAAAACTCAATTTTAAACATTTCCCCAAAAATTTCAATGTTAAATTTATAAAATCGTACTTTTAAGAGTTCTAAATTTGTAATGTGAAAATTTAAGAAAAAGCGTAATTTTAGAAGTTAAATTTTTTTATTAAAACAGGTTTTCACAACTAATTAAATATTTGGTATATAAAAACAAATTTCGAAATTTCATCAAAAAACGTCAATTTAAGACACCTAAAACTATTAACAAATTCGCTTTTCTGCTTTTTGAAATTGCATTTCAATGAAACACATTATTTTTTCAAATGCTGAAAATACCGTTAAAAACTCAATTTTAAGATTTACCAAATAATTTCAAATGTTGAAATTTAGGAAAAAGGACTTTAACGCATTTCTAAACTTGTAACGGTGAAAATTAAGGTCAAAAGCGTTAATTTTGAAGTTTGAAAATTTTTTATTAAAACAGGTTTTTAACAAACTAATGAAATATTTGGTATATAAAAACAAATATTGAAATTTCATTAAAAAACGTCAATTTAAGACCTAAAACTATTAATAAATTCGCTTTTCTGCTTTTTGAAATTGCATTTCAATGAAACCAAATTTTTTTTCAATGCTGAAAATACCGTTAAAAACTCAATTAAGAATTACCAAAATAATTTCAAATGTTTGAAATTTAGGAAAAATCGTACTTTAAGAAGGTTCTAAATTTTGTAATGTGAAAATTTAAGAAAAAAGCGTAATTTTAGAAGTTAAATTTTTTTATTAAAACAGGTTTTCACAACTAATGAAATATTTGGTATATAAAAACAAATATTGAAATTTCATTAAAAAACGTCAATTTAAGACACCTAAAATTGTAGTCATTTCGCTTTTATGTTTTTTGAAAATTTAATTTTTAAGAAATAAATTATTTTTTCAATTTTTAAAATACGTTAAAAACTCAATTTTAAGATTTAACAAATAATTTTCAAATGTTGACATTTAGGAAAAATCGTACTTTTAAGAGTTCTAAATTTGTAATGTGAAAATTTAAGAAAAAGCGTAATTTTAGAAGTTAAAAATTTTTCTAAATTAAAGAGTTTCACAACTAATGAAATATTTGGTATTATAAAAAACAAATATTGAAATTTCATTAAAAAAACGTCAATTTAAAGAAAACCTAAACTATTAATAATGTCGCTTTTCTGCTTTTCTTGAAATTCGCAATTCATGGAAACACATTATACTTTTTTCAAATGCTGAAAATACCGTTAAAAACTCAATTTTAAGATTTACCAAATAATTTCAAATGTTGAAATTTAGGAAAAATCGTACTTTTAAGAGTTCTAAATTTGTAATGTGAAAATTTAAGGAAAAGCGTAATTTTAGAAAGTTAAATTTTTTATTAAAAACAGGTGTTTCATACTAATGAAATAATTTGGGTATACTAAAAAAAATAATTTGAAATTTCATTAAAAAACGTCATTTTAAGACACCTAAAACTATTAATAAATTCACTTTTCTGCTTTTTGAAATTGCATTTCAATGAAACACATTATTTTTTCAAATGCTGAAAATACCGTTAAAAACTCAATTTTAAGATTTACCAAATAATTTCAAATGTTGAAATTTAGGAAAAATCGTACTTTTAAGAGTTCTAAATTTGTAATGTGAAAATTTAAGAAAAAGCGTAATTTTAGAAGTTAAAATTTTTTATTAAACCAGGTTTTCACAACTAATGAAATATTTGGTATATAAAAACAAATATTGAAATTTCATTAAAAAAACGTCAATTTAAGACACCTAAAACTATTAATAATTCTCTTTTCTTCTTTTTTTGAAATTGCATTAGAAATGCAACATTATTTTTCGAATGCTGAAAATATCGTTAAAAACTCAATTTTAAAGAATTAACCAAATAATTTCAAATTGTTGAAATTAGAAAAAGTCGTACTTTTCAGAGTTCTAAATTTGTAATGTGAAAATTTAAGAAAAAGCGAAATTTTAGAAGTTTAAATTTTTTATTAAAACAGGTTTTCACAACTAATGAAATATTTGGTATATAAAAACAAATATTGAAATTTCATTAAAAAACGTCAATTTAAGACACCTAAAACTATTAATAAATTCGCTTTTCTGCTTTTTGAAATTGCATTTCAATGAAACACATTATTTTTTCAAATGCTTAAAATACCGTTAAAAACTCAATTTTAAGATTTAACAAATAATTTCAAATGTTGAAATTTAGGAAAAATCGTACTTTTAAGAGTTCTAAATTTGTAATGTGAAAATTTAAGAAAAAGCGTAATTTTAGAAGTTAAATTTTTTACTAAATAATTTCAGACTGTTGAAATATTTAGGTATAAAAAAACAAAATATTAAATTCATTAAAAAACTCCAATTTAAGACACCTTAAAACTATTATAAATTTAAGCTTTCCTTCGCTTTTGAATTGTATTTCATGAAACACTTTTATTTTCAAATGCTGAAAATACCGTTAAAAACTCAAATTTAAGATTTACCAAATAATTTCAAATGTTGAAATTTAGGAAAAATCGTACTTTTAAGAGTTCTAAATTTGTAATGTGAAAATTCAAGAAAAAGCGTAATTTTAGAAGTTAAATTTTATTAAAACAGGTTTTAAACATCTAAAGGATATTTGGTATATACAACAAATATTGAAATTTATTAAAAAACGTCAATTTAAGATTGGTAATGTGAAAATTTAAGAAAAAGACTTTACTTTTAGAAGTTAAAATTTTTTTTAAAAACAGCTTTTCACAACAAATGAAATATTTAATAAAAAGTATTGAAATATCATTAAAAACGTCAATTTAAAAACACAAAACTATAATAAATTCTCTTTTCTGCTTTTTGAAATTGCATTTCAATGAAACACATTATTTTTTCAAATGCTGAAAATACCGTTAAAAACTCAATTTTAAGATTTACCAAATAATTTCAAATGTTGAAATTTAGGAAAAATCGTACTTTTAAGAGTTCTAAATTTGTAATGTGAAAATTTAAGAAAAAGCGTAATTTTAGAAGTTAAAATTTTTTATTAAAACAGGTTTTCACAACTAATGAAATATTTGGTATATTAAAACAAATATTGAAATTTCATTAAAAAACGTCAATTTAAGACACCTAAAATTATTAATAAATTCGCTTTTCTGCTTTTTGAAATTGCATTTCAATGAAACACATTATTTTTTCAAATGCTGAAAATACCTTTAAAAACTCAATTTTAAGATAAATCATTTACGCTTTTTGAAATTAGGAACATCGTCTTTTTAAAGAGTCTTAATTTGTAATTAAAATTTAGAAAAAAGCGTAATTTTAAGAAGTTAAAATTTTTTTAAACATAGTTGTAGGTTTTCACAACTAAATGAAATTGGTATATAGAAACAATATCGCATCTTTCATTAAAACAGCAATTTTATAAGGGTCTGTAGGTGCAGTAACGAAAAATTCCGCGTTTTCGACTTTTTTTGAAATTGCATTTCAATGAAAACATTATTTTTTCAAAGCCTGAAATACCGTAAAATACTCAATTTTAAGATTACCAAATAATTTAAAATTTTAAAATTGGAAATGGGCCTTTAAGATTCCTAAATTTGTAATGTGAAAGAAAAAGCGTAATTTAGAAGTTAAATTTTATTAAAACAGGTTTCCAACACTAAGAACATATTTGGTATAACTAAAAACAATATTGAAATTCATTTCAATAAACGTACATTTAAAGACACCTAAAACTATTAATGAATTCGCTTTTCTGCTTTTTGGGAAATTGGCATTTCAATGAAACACATTATTTTTTCAAATGCTGAAAATACCGTTAAAAACTCAATTTTAAGATTAATCAAATAATTTCAAATGTTGAAATTTAGGAAAAATCGTACTTTTACAGAGTTCTTGAATATTTGTAATAGGTGAAATTTAGAAAACAGCGTAATTTTAGAAGTTAAAATTTTTAATATTTAAAAAACAGGTTTCACAACTAATGAAATTATTGGTATCTAAAAAGGAAATATTTGAAAGTTTATTCACAGTGGCACTGTGAAGACCGTGAGAAACATTAACAATGTCGGCTTATATCTAGGCTTTTGAAAATTGCATTTCAAAGTGAAGGACACATTATTGTTATTCAAAGCTGAAATACGTAAAACGTCAATTTAAAGATTTAAACAAAATAATTTCAAATGTTGAAATTTAGGAAAAATCGTACTTTTAAGAGTTCTAAATTTGTAAAGTGAAAATTTAAGAAAAAGCGTAATTTTAGAAGTTAAATTTTTTTATTAACAGGTTTTCAACAACTAATAATATATTGTAATAGGTCTAAAAAACCAATATTTGAAATTTCATCAATTAAAAAACTTCAGATTTAACACACCCCCGTCTAAACATTAATAATTTTTCTTTTCCTTCTTTTTTTTAGAAATTTTGCATTTCAATGAAAACACATTATTTTTTTTCAAAATGCTGAAAATTATCGTTAACAACTCGATTTATGATTCACTATAGATTATGCAGAAAATTTGAAATAGGAGTAAATACAGTTAACCACTGGGAACATAAATTTGTAATGTTGAAAATTAAGAAGCGTAATTTAGGAATTAAAATTTTTTATTAAAAACAGGTTTTTACAAAAAAAATTAATATTTTTTATATAAAAGCAAATATGAATTCTTAAAGAAACCGTCAATTTAAGAAATCTAAATCTATTAATAAATTCTCTTTCTGCTTTTTGAAATTGCATTCAATGAAACACATTATTTTTTCAAATGCTGAAAATACCGTTAAAAACTCAATTTTAAGAATTACCACAAAATAATTTCAAATCTTAAAATTTAGGAATAAAATCGTATTTGTAAAGTTACTATAATTTGTATATGTGAAAATTTTAAGAAAAAGCGTAATTTTTAGAGGTTAAATTTTATTAAAACAGGTTTTCACACTAATGAATATTTGGTATAATAAAACAAATAATTGGGAAATTTTCATTAGAAAACCCGGTAGCGAATGCGGAACACGTTATTTTCAATGAGGTGTAAATTCTGTCAAAAGATTAAAATTTGAATTGCATTTTCAATGAAACATCGTCATTATTTTATCAAAATGGCGGAAAACACCGTTAAAAATCAATTTTAAATTTACCAAATAATTTCATGTTGAAATTTAGGAAAATCGTGCTTTTAAGAGTTCTAAATTTGGTAATGGAAAATTAAGAAAAGCTAATTTTAAAGTTAAAATTTTTTTAAACAGGGTTTCACAACTAATGAATATTTGGTATAATAAAAAAATATTAGAAATTTCATTAAAAAAGCTCAATTAAGACACCTAAAACTATTAAGAGAATTCACTTTTTCCTGCCTTTTGAATTGCATTGCAATGAAACCACTTTTTTTTTCTCACATAAACATTTAGCTAATGAAAATATTTGTTTATGTGAGCTCACAAGCACGTTTATAAAAAATACAATTATTCAATTTTGATTTGGCTTAAATATTTACGTGCCATACATGTTAAGTTTATTTTCTTTATTGAATTATTATTATTTTTTTTATTATTATTATTTTTTTATTATTATTATTATTATTATATTACTCTATTTTATTTTATTATTATATTATTATGTATTATGATTATTATTATTTAAAAACATTATTTTCAAATTAAATTCTCTTATTTTTTTATAAGAATATATTATTATTAGTCTTATTATTTCTGTTAATTATTTATTTTATTCACTATCACACGTTTCGTTTGTTGTTGGTTGCGATTGCTTGTTGTATGTTTATGTTGTTGTGTGTTGTTTGTTGTTGTTGTTTGTATTGTGTGTTATGTTTTGATTGAGACTCGTTGTTGTTAGAGTTTGTTGTTACGTTGTGTCTGTTTGTTATGTATGATTGTTGTGTTGTTGTTAGTTTCCATCGCTTTATTTATTATTATTTATTAAAATTAAATTATTAGATTAGTTATTATTATTAATTAATTATTATTATTATTATTATTATTATTATTATTATATTATTTTGGTAATATATTATTATTATCGGGTGATTTATTATTTATGTATTATATATAATTAATTTAAAAATTACGTTAATGATAATTGCAAAGAAAAGTTTCGAATTCGGATATGTTGCAATGATAGAAGTTGAAACGGATGTAATTTGTGCAGTGATTTTACTGTAAGATTTGCAGAGATGGATATATAAGGTAGAAGCGCAAGTTAGTATTTTCGTAAAGTGAATTTGAAACGTTTGTAGGAGATTTAAATGTAGTTTTTAGAAGGTATGGAATTACAAATCAAGCTTTTTAAGCATTACATAGCACAGGTGCAAGGAGAAAAGACCAAATAGGCAATATTAATCATATATGACCTGATATATAGCTTAAATAATATAAACTTAAGGTTTTAATTAAATAACACACACACAAACCCGATCCACCTTCACCTACAACACTCACATATATTATATTTATATATGATAATATTAATATTTATAATAATGTAGTGATATAATTATAAATATATATATAATAATAATAATACAAATATATAATATTTATATAGAAACGCCTATCTTAATATTATATTTAATATAAAATATAATTTATAAAATAATAATATAAACTATAGGGTTATCTATTTAATATCTATTATATATATATATATATGATACATATATATATATTTATAATATAAAACTTATTTATTATATTATAATAAAAAATTATATATAAATATTCATATATATATATGATATATTATATATTTCTTATGGTACTTTATGTTATATTATGGGAATGGCTTTTTCAATGAAACCATTATTTTTTAAAACATTATAATATTATTATATAAATATTTATTTTATAGTAATATATATATATATATGTATATAATATACATACTATATATATATATATATATAATATATATATAAGTATATATTATAAGTTAATATATATATATATTAATATATTGAAGGATAATTATAATGACAATTTATCTGAAAAAAAGAAAAACCGTTATCAATAGCAAACACCTAATTGAAAATAATTTTCCCATCTCTTCTCTCTCTCTCTCTCTCTCATCTCATCAGGGTCTCTCTCATCTCTTCTCATCAAATTCTTTTACTCTCCTCATCTTTCTCTCTTATCATACTTGGTCTTTTCTCTTCTCTCTCGTCTCTCTCTACTCTTTATCCACCGCATATCAAGAAATTATTTAAATTTAATTGTAATTATTAATTAGACAAATTTTCTATTTATAAATAATAAATTAAAGTTAATATATGGTTATGTTAACTCATGGTTATATGAAACTACGAATGTAATTTTATATATTATTAAAATATATATAGAAAAACAGTTTAATATTATATTAGTAAATATATGTAATAAATATAAGAAAAACCGAATTAATAATTATTAATTTTTATATAAGAAAGATTTATATATAAAATATATAGTATTTATAAATAATATATATAATATAGGTATTAACTAACTAACTATATATGTATATATTATATATATATAAATATAAGTATATATATATATATATATATATATATATATTATATATATATGTATTATATATATATAAATATATATATATATATATTATTATATAATATATATCATATATATTATATATAACTATCTAATATTATATATTATATATATAATATATATATATATATAATATAATATTAATGTATAATTAATATATTATAATATATATATATATATATTATATATATATATCATATATATATATATATATATATATATATATATATATATATATATATATATATAATATATATATAAAAAAATATATATATATATATATAATAAAAATATATAAAAGAGATATCGATATAGTATATTAATAATATATATTATATATATATTATATTATATAGTATATATCTATATATATATAATAATATATACTATATATATATATATATTATATATATAATATGCGTGTATGTTTGTATGTATCATTTTTATCCATTTTTATACCTACTAAGTTTTATCCACAATTTATCAATTTTTATTCTGCGTCTTCTCTCTTCTCTCTCTCTCTCTCTCTCTCTCCTCTCTCTCTCGGTCTCTCTCTCTCTCTCTCTCTCTTCTCTCTCTCTCTCTCTCTCTCTCAAGCCTTCGGTTTAAGTGGCGTCTGATGGCTTCAATAAGTTATTTCATAAGCAATACATTTGGGTGTCTTTTTGTTTTATTTTTTTCGGTAAAAAAAAAAAAAACAGAAAATAAAAAAAAAAAAAAAAAAAAAAAAAGAAAAAAAAAAAAAAAAAAAAAAAAAAAAAAAGTTTTGGTGGCGTTTATTAAATAGAAGAAATATAGGGAAGGGAAGAAACGATGCTTCAGGCTTCTGGAAGAACTCTTACAATAACCTCGTGAAAGAGACGTATAAAAAAAAAAAAAAACAAAGAAAAGAAAAAAAAGAAAAAAAAAGGGGGGGGAAAAAAACATAACTAAAGGAGAGGACAGAGACA